>SNQJ01S0125549.1:5229-42366 GCA_010110895.2 Picea sitchensis | reverse complement strand
TTTTGAATCATCTTGTACTTGAACATTTAAGTGGGGTAAAAAGAGGTTGCCCCCTCGAAGAGGCTTATTATCTGAAATTATCTCTTTTTCAAGGCGTTGAGTACTTTTCCTGAGGTTTTTATATGCTATATTGATGTTTGGTTCTTAACAAAACGCCAATGTTTCATATTCTGAAATGATTCAAAGGTGCATTAAGGTGTCGAGTTGTCTCTCCACATGTGCTTGCTGACGATGCTCCTGCATCAACTTTGGTGGGGTTTGTGGTAGATTGGATAGAGATTTGGTGACTATACAATCTACCAATCACTGATGAAGATGAAGATTGAGATGAAGAAGCACCTACAGTGCCACCAACGCCACCTCTAGATGCCATCTTGTGAATGATAGGTAAGGGAGAGAAAGACGAACTAGATGAATCAGAAAAGGTTCTCCTTAGAGCACTTTGTTGGGTTGATAACATAACATTCCTTCTTCCTATCTCCGGAATAGGATTAATTTCCGATGATAAACCTCTTCTTCTCCTAGAAACATGAGGGTCTAAGGACATGAAAAGAAGATGAAAACTGAAGGAAAAATAAAGTTATGGTTGATTCCTAAGTTGTTTATGCCTAGCTTCCCAACGTTCTTGGGCACTTATGTCTTGTTCAATTGCTTCCCATGAGAGATTAAGCTCAACCTGGGTATTAGCAGTGTCTAAGATGGTATTAAACAAGTTAAAGCAATGTTGGTATGATCTTGAAGACCGAGCTCAATATTAGGCTTCCTTGCAACATGTACAGTCATTAAGAAATGAAACAGTCGAAGAATCAATATAAAAAAAATTAGATATATTCAATGATAATCAAGCATAAAAAATCAACCAGAGAGATATGGAAGATCTCCCCAGTATGGTCGCCAAACAAATGTTGACGAAAATATATGAAATGATCTTACTCAAGCATTTTCAGATCTTGCTTGGCTAGGTCAATATAGACGGGAATATCACCCTACATTTATAGCCTCAAAATTTGTTTCCTAATCCACAAGTATTAGCTACAAGGGCTTAGGCTGCTTTTTTATAAATAAAAGATTGCTGAAAAAATCAACATTTTATATAATTTTCTGAATATAACAGATGAAAAAGTAAATGTGGAGACAAAAGAAAAAATACCAAGTCACAATTTAACACATATGAGACAGAATAGCAATCGCTTATTTCATTCCAATCAGTCAAAAAAATCGTTCTCTTTACAAAAATCCCTGAGGAAGTTTGGACAAAAGTCAAACTTAGATGTCCCCGATGAAAACCATATAAAAGGACTTCTGACAGAAAGTAAAAAATTTAACTTTAAAAGATGGATTAGCTTTCCACAGATTTTTGCCCACTCGACTCTACACAATCTCCTTTATCAGTCATGAAATTTAATTCATAAACAAACAAGTCTACATAGACTATCAAAGATAGATCAACACCTCTTAAAAACAAGTGTCTAAATGATGTAATTCAACCTTGAATCCTGTTGTGTACAATAAGACCCTATTGTCATAAAAGAGAATTAGACTTTCAATGAATTAAAGAATGAATGAAAAATGAACTATCTCAATAAAACTCAAGAGCAGACCTTAGTATGTTTTCTCCTTCTATTCTCCTCCTTCTCTTTTTGCCTTTAACCAATCAAAATTAGTTGAAGTAGTTCAACTACCTCTTTTAGTTAAGTTAACTAAAAATCAACTAACTTTTAGTTTAAGGGAAGAATTAATATAATAATAATAAGGGTCTTTAAAAAATAATAACTAGTAGGTGGGACCCCTTGTGACTCCCTTTAGTTTCTTAACAAAAATAAACACAAGTAGTCAATCAATCAAACAGATCCCTCCTTATGGCTCCCATCATCATTCTCATAATTTGAAATTAATATCAATGATACTTTAAACCATATCCAAAAAATATAATATCCAAAATATCCAAAAATGGTGTGTTGTCCAAAAACTTCAACAGTCAACTGTTCTCAACAATCAATAAATATATACACTCAAAAACCATATTTTCCACTTTGGGAGGCAATTTTCCCTTTGTTATTGTTGTCTTCCTTTGATTTCTCTGAAATGGCCTTAGGCTGTGTGGAGCCTTTCGGCCTGATCTCACTTATAACATGAGAGAAATCATCTCTCAAGTGCATGTGGGATGAAACAGATTTAGCAGAATCACTTGAGGGAGAGGAGGGGGCAACAACAACTTTTCCTTTATCATGTGCATGGTGGGCTTCGATTTTGAGCCTCTTTCTTGAGTGGGAACACTGTACAAGTGATTGTGCAGGGGAAACTTGGAAAATTGGGTAAACCGATGGGGGAGCAACAGGTAGAGACAAATTGGGCCAGCCACGATGTTGGGAGACTGTTGGGTGGACAATATCTTGTCATCCGTCATTTTCAGGGACTTTAGGTTGTAATCAGACATGAGGGGGAACTAGGATACCAAGAAAATGTCAGGGTTGGAAAGGAGGCCTTTCTAGCCTAGGTTGGACTACCCCTTGTCCAATCTAGTTGAAAAATCCATCTTGGAAGAGTTGGTTCAACTCTTGTGGATCTGCATCAAAATGTATCGAAAACCTTGGCCTTCTAGGCCCCCTGTTCCAATTTCCTCTTCCCCTATTATTTCAGCCATGGCTTCCTCTACTAAAGAAGCTCATTCATGTATGCATCATTTATTAAAAACTAGATTCTTAAACAAACCATACATGACATCTCTTTAAATATTAAACAAAGTTTGGCGCAACAACACATTAGAATCATGCAATCCAATCCATAAAAATTGTTTAATACTTGTCAATGTGCAGGGGGTGAATAAGGGTTCGGGGATATCTGAGGGATTGGATTGAGCGGAAAAGTGATAAAATGAAGGGGAGTAGATCATGATTACTGCTCAACAAATCATTAAACAATCAACTGTATTGTAATAACAAAACATATAAACTGTAATCCATCTCTGTGTCATCCTTCAATTTCTATAATACATAATTTTCATTTAATTATAACTTAATTTTAAGAATAGGGCATGCAAAGTGAATCTGGGAATGTGATGGGATTCGTAATGTGTGAAAAAGTGAGAGAATGGCAGGGAAGTTAATGGATAATGTTCACAAAACAAATTAAGTAATCAATAATCATAACTCTATACTAAAATCAATCCAAAAAATACCAACACCATACCAACAATTACTGTGTATCAAACTTTTCGATGTTCCAACATTTAAATTTCCCAAAATTTCTCAATTCAGAACAGTTTGTGCAATCACATTCATAATCGAAACAACTTTCCATTTTAACACTCTTGTTAAGAAAACATCGATCTTTTATTTCCTAGTCTTCCCTTCTAAAAAAAATCACACAACAATATGTTCGACCTCTATCCCATAATGCATCACTATAATAAAAACATCCATTTTCTTCCAATTTACAATCGTTGCCCAATTTAAAATATGCACAGGTCCCTTTTTTAAATATGAACAGAATTCCAAAACATGCCTGATTACACTCAATCTTCAACATATATACCAATAAGATTTTGCAACGAAACCAGAGTCAACATAAAACCCAAGCCTTATCATTGTTGATATAACCATTAATAAACTACATGATGATTCAATAATACATGCAAGGCGAACATAACCAATTTCACACAGTCGCCATCTCCACAATTAGCTATAACCCTTATCATGCCTAGCACAACCAAACAGGTGTTTTCAATTTCAACCGAGACCAAGCTGTAAGAACACAGTGAGTGTAATCATAACGAAAATAAGGCAGCACTCGACTGTATATAATTTCCCGTTCCCAATTGTAACTCTTCAATCAATTTAATCATAGAAAGATGGGATATGGACTCGATGAAAAAATCCATAACCACTCCACTGATAAACCAATATATGACAAACAAGAAGATGCCCAGAGGAGTAAAGACCGTTGGAGATTAAAATTGGTCTCTATCGAAAAAAGTTGTGGTGAGAAAATCAAGAGTGGGCTCATCAATAGTATAGAGAACTGGAGGTCTTCAAAGACTTATCAACCACAAGAAAAAAATACCCTTTGAAATAGACACACCAATAAACCACGGAGTCTTCTTATTACTCCCAATATGGGCAATGGAAACAACAGTCAACCATAGAGGAAAACAACGACGGGTAGGGTAGAAAACGTCAGTGCACATAGTGTTTTTTACGCTTGCAGAGGAGAGGCGAAGTTAACTGAACAGTGATGGTTATTCAAAGAACACACAGAGATATAACCTCTCTACCCACTTCCTTAAGAGTCGAACCATTTGACAACATTACCAGTGAGGATGCATAACGTCGAGGTATAACTTATATCCCCCACAACCAGACAGTATATATTAACGTTAAGGCCACCCTAAGACTGGATATTGGGATACTTTGGTGAAAGGACAATGAGAATGAGCCCACGACCATGACTCTAGGTTGAATAAATTACATAGCAACCGAATGGAAATCCGAATGTGACTGGATAGGGTTAGACTCATGATTGTGATGGAACAACCAATGATAATACATAGAAAAAAAACCTCCACCATTAATACAGAGAGATATATACCACATTCACTTATTATCCACAGAGACCCACCACGATTTTAAATCGACAGAGCAACCAGTGAATGCACAACTTAAACAAAAACCAATTATTTTGCTTGCAATCCGAAACAATTACAGTCACCACAAAGAGAAATATCGCATATTTACATAGTTGAAATTCTGAGGAACACAAACCAAAGCATTACGGAGACATTATTTTCTCATACACATAGCATAATTCATGGATGGAGTGAAAAAGAAACATACATGTAAAAAAGAGCTTAAAAGGGCGAGTTGGTTGAGCCTTCTTCTTCCTAGAGCCTAAAATGCATAGCTTCACAACTAATAGGCCGAAAATGCAACAAGGAACAATGATAGGGTGACGATCGTCAGGGGGAGTATGGAGTGACGTGGATTTACTGCACGTCACTTCCATCTCCTATCTTATTCAATTCGAAGTACAAGACAACCAAACATTCACCAATTCATTAAACCATGTATTCAATGCCCAAACAATTTAAATCTGCGACGATATCCCTTGAGTAATGCGCCACCCACTAACATTTAACCTTTTCCATCATTCTATTCTATAACACATATTGCAATGTTATATGCACCCAAAATAAATCAAATGAAAATTGCATAGCCACTAACCAACCATATAATAGTTAGGACTAACATTAACATCTCTTTACCTTTCCATTTGCATATAACCCTTAACATAGTTCAACATAACTTCTTTTCCTTTAAGAATCTTTTCATAGGTTTTCTTCCTTTGTTTTGATTATGTTGTCACTAACATATCTCTTGTATATATGTGGCTAGGTATTTCATCACGATGATTTGTGACATTGTTAAATCATAGCAATTGTCCATACATGCCCATCATAAAAAATAAAAATAAATTCCATGAATTGCATAAACATCCCATAAAATGCATCATCCACTTGTTACTATATAAAAAATGAAACCAAGACTGCATTGTCAACCATGTAGGACTGTGTAAGAAACATCAAAACAATAGCAGAAAAATGTGTGATATGTCTATCTTTGAGCCTCCAGTCTACAAGGGGGTCCCACCTACTAGTATTATATTATTAACATAGATAAATAATAGGGCCTTAGCAATACTTTGCGGGTGGAATTCATTGTTGCAATTGTAATTGTCAACAGGCTTCTCACAACCCAAACACAAGGGCTACTCAGAATTACTCCATCATGGAGGATATGGAACAAACTCCTTGTGCAATGTCCACTCTTGAAGTTCTCCAGAGTTTCCCCTCAAAGAGAAAAGTGTTGTTGTCTGCCTTGGGAGAGATCGAGACCAATAATTGAGGAATGATTTTTTTTACCCTACAAACCATAAACCTCGTCTTCCTCACCATGTCACTTTTCAGATAGTAGTGGCGTACGCCACGAAATTGTTGACATGAAACATTTTTCGTACGATGGTTGATGAGGGTGCCTTGACCTGCGTGATGTCATTGGCATGTTAGAAGGCCATCGACCAACCTGATTTGTTTCTGTCACCCACATTGTTAACTATGTTTGACGATCGATCATTCAGATCACATGGTATAATTCCCTCTTTCCCCGTGTAGTTGGAGGGAACAATTGTGTGCGTCGAGGTAGAAGTAGTTGATGCACCTATCGACTACAATATTTTTTTAGGGTAGAGTTGGACCTACACTATGACAGCGGTCGTATCCACCATTTTTAGGGTCTTTTGTTTTCCTCACGAAGGTCAAATCATAGTCGTTGATCAATTATCCTTCTCCCATCCTGACCCTTCATCGAGGTCATCCATGATCCCGATGATTGATAAACCGTAGCCAGGTACTATCAATTTAGGTGTCGGATTGTTTACATCCTTAATGGGGACTTTTGATTATCCACCACATGCTAATGATGTTAGGTTTATTTCGACTATCCCTGACCAGTTGAAGGTTGTGATTTTTTAGGTCACGTCTTTTAGAACTAGTTACTTTGATGACCCGTGGATTTTACCTTCCCCATCGACTTCGATGGAAAGGATAGGGAACCTTGGAATGGATACACCCTTATCCACTGCTAAGGTTGCGTATAGTATTGTCCAACAAGCCTTGACCAACCATGATCTGACTCTCCCACAGGAGATAAATCCTATTCTCGAGCATATTTGGGCTCAAGACTCTCTCGTCGCTTACGACCCTTTAGACTTAGTCTTTCCCTATGACGAGGATAAAATGGACGCAATGACTGGGCCAGATAGACCTTGGGACGATCTTCACCACAGATCTTATTTCTTATCTGAGCTCAAAAAAATAGAAGCAGGAGAGTTCATTACGACCATGAAAGGAGATGCCCATTGTCCTACTAACCCTCTGGAAACACACAAAATATATGTCGAAGACAACATGGCAAGTATTTCTGAAACAATTCCTATTGACATCTCTAGAACCCTTGGCATCGTGGAAAATGTCTTCGTCGGAGCATATTGTTCTCCCGAAGAGATTCAGATCTACACTTAATTGTTTAAATAATTTTGCAACGTCTTTTCATGGTCTTATGAGGAGATGCCAGGCATTGATCCATGTATTGTTGAACACAAGATCATTACTTATCCTGGTGTTAATCATGTCCAACAAAAGCTTCACTTGGTCAATCCTTGCAAGGCAACGATGATAAAGGCTGAAGCATAGAAAATCATCAAAGCTTGTTTCATCTACCCTGTGCAATTGATGGAATGGGTATCAAACCTTGTTCTTGTCAACAAGAAGAAAGGTACAATCCGCGTATGTATGGACTTTTGTCACCTGTACAAAGCTTGCCCGAAAGACAATTTTCCAACCCCATTTATTGACCAGATCGTCAATGAATGTGCGAGTTGTGAGGTCTTTTCCTTCATGGACGGTTTTTCTGGGTACAATCAAAGTCATATCAAGCCCGAGGACCAACAAAAAATGGATTTTATTTGTCCTTAGGGTACATTCGCATATAGAAAAATGTATTTTGGCCTTAAGAATGTTAGAGCCACTTTCAACGGGCCATGTTATTTTCTTTCCATGACCTCAAACACATATTCGAGGCATATCTTAATGATCTAGAATCACGTTCTCATAAGAGATCTGATCATCCTGCCCATTTACGACTAACCTTTGAGAGGTGTCGCTACTATCGGATTCGATTGAATCCAAACAAGTGTAGTTTTTGTGTGACATCAAGACGCTTGTTAGGTTTCATTGTGTCAACAAAAGAGATCATGTTCGATCCTTTGAAGGTTGAGGAAACAGTTCAATTGCCTCCCTCGTGCATAATCCCTCAGCTTCAGAGTCTATAGGGGAAACCCAATTTTCTTCGGTGTTTTGTTTCCAACTATGCCAAGATTACTAAAGGGTTTATGCGTCTGTTGAAAAAAGGGGTCCCATTTTGTTGGGATGAAGCAGCTCAGTGCTCCTTCGAAGCATTGAAATGTGCCTTGACATTTTCCCCTCTGCTCAGTCCTCCATATTATGGCAAGGATTTTTTGTTGTATTTAGTTGCCACAGATTCCACCATTGGCATGGTCTTGGTCCAAGAGGATGAAAAGTTCTAAGAGCATTTTATCTACTATGTCGAGGCCTAGTTGGACTAGAACTCAACTACACACATGTTTAGAAACTCGCTTTGGAAGTTGTTCATGCTGTCCAACGATTCTGTCATTACATATTACTTCACAAGACCACTATCATCACCATCATGAACCATTTTCAGTATGTGTTAACACAACATGTCATCGACGAGAAAATCAGTTGATGGATAGTTATCCTACAAGAGTTTGACTTGTATTTTGTTTCAGAAAAATATAAAATGTCCTTGGTATTTGCTGAACTAATATCAGAAATTCCAGTCGAAAGTGGTAATATCTTGCCTGAAGATTCACCAATCAACGAAGATATTTTTCTTATTGCATCTTCAGACCCCTAGTATGGAGATATACTTGTGTATCTTTAGACTTTGAATTTCCCTTCTTCTACTTCTCACGATGAGCATCAAAGAATATTCCACCAAGTGCGAAACTATCTTATCCTTTATGACACTTTATATCATCGAGGAGTATATTGCATTCTCCGTTGATGTCTCACTCATGAAGAAGAGCTTTTTTTAAATGACTATCACACAAGATCATGTGGCGGTCATCTATTTGGGTTGGAAACAGCCCAAAATATTATTCTTGCTCGATACTTTTGGCCCTCGTTAATCAAATATTGTGTTGAAGCGGTCAATAAGTGTCACCCATGCCCGATCTTCTCTCGAAAGATGCAGGCACACCCAGCTCCCATGTTCCCAGTTATTGTTGCATGTCCCTTCACCAAGTGGGGGATTGATTTCACTACATTTCACCCACATTAATCCAAGGGGCATCGTTATATCATCGTAGTAGTAGACTACTTTACTAAGTGGTTCGAAGCTATGCTGAGATTTAACAATGACGGGGAAACGACTGCCTTGTGCGTTTTTAACCAGATCATAGCCAGGTTCGGTATTATGAAGGAGATAGTCATAGACCATGGAAGTCAATTCTAGAACAAAACGATGTCTGAATTAACATCAAAACTAGGTTTTAAGAAGGAACATGTGTCACCTTATTACCCACAAGAGAATGGTCAGGTAGAAGCTGTGAATAAGTCTCTCAAGACTATTCTTCAGTGAATGATTAATTCAGCCAAGTCAAATTTGCATTTGATGTTGTATTCGACACTTTGGGCTTATCGAACTTCAGTAAATACTACTACCTATTTTTTTTCTCTCCAACTCATTTACAGGTTGGAGGTAGTATTTCCCATTGAATTTTAAATCCCTTCTCTTAATTTGGTAGTGGAACTACTACTCGACACTACGCCGCTTGAGGAACATATTTTATATCTCGAGAAGCTCGATGAACAACGTCGAGATGCAACCTTGGAAAACAAGGCTCACAAAATACGTGTCAAGTTCCAGTATTATCGGTTTGTCTACCCTCAGATTTTCTCCCAAGGAGATCTTGTCCTAGTCTACGACCAAGACAAAGATTCCTTCAGGGAAGGAAAGTTAAAACCCATGTGGTTTGGACCATTCATTGTGAGAAAAGTCTTATAAAAGGTTCTTATTGATTGGTTGATTTTGAGGGTAACGCTTTAGCCGAGCCTAGAAATGGGATCTACCATAAGAAGTTTTACACTTAGGTTGGTTGCCTGAGCATGACTTCTTGTATATATGTATAGTTTTTTATACAATATTGTCTTTTTGTTTTATGGACGTGTAGTCATTATGTTTTCTTTTCACTGTGGTATATTTCAAGTGAATCTGAAGTCTATGTTGGGTTCACGGACGGTGCTAGATGACACACTCAGAGGCTTGCTTCCACAGTATGGGTGATCTTTACACCTTTTGGCCAGTTGATGTCTTCTTGAGGTATTTGTCTAGGTGAAGCAACCAATAATGTTGTTGAATACAATGCAATAATAGAATTACTACGTGATGCCTTGTCACATGGTATTTATCACCTTCGGGTTTATCTAGATGCTCAACTGGTTGTGTCTTAGTTAAATGGGGTATATTGTGTTTACGATCCCACCCTTCACCGAAAATTCCTTACAGTATGCCTCTTAGAACACTATCTTGATTATACTACTTATATTCATGTTCCTAGGAGATCTAATCAACTAACTGATACTTTGGCCAATCAAGTATTAGATTAGCATGCTGCTGACACATAAAAGTAAAACATACACATACACATGTAAATACATTTGTACAAAATGTTTATCCATAAGACAAAAAATATCTATATATAATATATCCCAAAAAATAACGTCATGAGTACAAAGTGGGACATAAAGCCTCAAATAGAGCTGATATACATTGTTGGGCTCAAGCCCTCAATATAGAGTACAAAAAGTTCTCTTGGCATATGTGTGGTCCAAAAATAACTATGGTCTTGGCCTATTGGCCCTACTTTAATGAAATACGACCTTTGCAAGACACCAAAATAACTGGACCCAATTCCTGAGAACCCCTACTACATGTGGCTGCATAATCGGGGGAAGGTCCTCGATCTTAGCCATCGAAACTGCACAAGTCAGCGTTGTCAAGTTCCTCTATACTCGTCACATCACTCTCTCAGCCTCTCTAACTGGAGGTCCTCTTACAGTTGTTGGTCCTCCTTCTCCTATTGGTACAACCTCTGGTTGAGCAGGACGTCTGATCCTGGCGAAGTCAGCTAGCCACATTGGTTTCACATTTGTATATAACAGATCTTTGAGTTAGTACTTTGACATTAACATAAAAAGGATATTATTTAAAAATTTAAATAACTTTAAAAATGTGTTTACCTATATCACTGTGCTCCTCTCCATGGGGTATGGGCATATTAGGATCCCTCAGGAAACTGATCCCTCTATATGGGTAGTCCTATATCACTAGAATCTGATGGTCCCACCAATAAAAAAAATTGTCATCAAAAGCCTCATGGACTCTTCCTCCACCCTGTCTAGGAAACAAAGCTTCCCACCTGCACAATGTCGGAAAGGAGGCAATATGGCCTCGTACTGTCTCCCTCAAGCTAGGACTAGGAAATATCTCAAAGAAGAAAGCGCAAAATAGAGTTCTGAACCTGTAGTTCTTGTTCATCCTTCTACAACAGTCTGTGATTTGTTTCTTCATGCATGTCATCATGGTAGTGCTCCAGTCGAATATAGTGGCATCGAGGCACTAAATTGCATAATGCATCTATGCACGAGAGTCCAAGTGAAGTGTTGTGGATCCTATGATCCGCCCAATCATGAATAACACTATCTGAAGATGGAGGCTAGTAATATTCTGTATCGACACTTTAGATCCTACTTTCTCAGTGCCTGCCTCACAGTACTTACCAATATAGTCCTCTATGTTGTATGGCCCTGGAGGAAAGGTCCTCAAGTTGACCAGTTCCCCCCTCCTAGATATGTCGGTAAAAAAATATATTTCCTTCGTCATCAGAGTCAGTGACTGACCCACCAGCATGAATGCCTCTACATCTGGATGCTAAAACTCTATCAAGTAGTTCAACAGTCTAGGTTCTGTCCTCATGAATAGACATTGAAAGAACTTCAACATACCACATTGTTTCAACATGGAAATAACCCTGGAATCCTCCTCCACCAAGACACCTAATTCCACGTGTTCCCTTTCCCGCCAATGGACTTACATAATGTTGCACAAAATTTGGAAAGGATTAGCCCTTGTTGTTACCTTTTTGAACATTAAAAGAGGAGTACGCGGGTTTCCTTTAAGAAAATTTTGCATGTAAGTGGGCTAAGTGTTACTTTTCCTGCATACATATGTGGTTTGAGCATGGGTAGCCCGCGTACAGGAATACCTGACCCTTTTACAAGGGTGTGTGCCTTCCAAACATTAAATTAAGCATGAAAGGATGCATAAAATTGAAAGTAAAAGGTTGTTTGTACTTACTTGGTCCAAGTGTGAGGATCTTTCATCCACCGTAGCTCCTTGAATTCATGTTTTGAGGAAGAGGGTTTTTTACCTTTTTGGTTATTTTCCAAATTACAATGGTTAAAATGAGTTGTCCACCTCTATTTATAGACGCTTTGGGCCCTTTTTTCCCTAAATTGGTCCCCTTTTTCCCTTTTCTTAACTTGGTAGCTACTTAATTTCTCTTTTGAGATATCTTTCGGTCATTTTGATGAAACTGTTCTTTTTTTTTTGGTGTTTTTTAAGATGGGTTACGCTTATATCATCCCATGGTAAAAGTCATTTTTTCAACTATTGCATATAGGTTAGGTCTTCACCCCCTGCATTTTGCATATCATTGACTTTTCCACTTTTCCATAGGATAGATCCTATTGGCGACGGAAGTCACTCCTGGATCGCTTGCAGGAGCAGAGCCCGACGCCCATCAGTTTTATGTCACGGTGGTTTTTTAATAGGTGATCAAATGGATAGAGACTCAGGAAGATATTACTCTAACTCAGAGACTGTGTCTGGCACGTGAGAAACAAAGGAGGTCTTGACCTAATTTCATTCAGCGGGTTGATTAAAGGGTGAACAGGTGGAAGACTTGATAAGAAGGGTGAAAAAATTACTTTGGGCAACAGGCTTTTAGCAATCTGTAGAAGAAAAACCCCGAATGCGAGATCTTCTGGTTCAGGGCTTCAAGATACTGAAAAAGAGACTTGACTGGATTCTTCAATTCCAAGTCATTCGGCGTTAGGAAAATCACAAGGACTGATTAGAGACAATGCAACTGTCACAGTGATCAAATTCTACATCATCCTATTACAGCCACAACTCGACTGGATTCTCCAATTCCGAGCTGCTCCAACACAGTTTGAACAAAGACATGAAAGAAACTGACATCCATAAAGCAAGAAGTCTCAAGAGTTCATACATAACCAGAGATAACAATGCTTCATTAAAGATTTACAACCGGGAGCCTCGCTCAACCATCGATGATT
This sequence comes from Picea sitchensis, assembly GCA_010110895.2. Lineage (NCBI taxonomy): Eukaryota > Viridiplantae > Streptophyta > Pinopsida > Pinales > Pinaceae > Picea > Picea sitchensis. The sequence goes on along the minus strand of SNQJ01S0125549.1, from coordinate 29,348 downwards.
ACAAAATGGAAAAAATGCCTACATATACTCTTCCCTTCCTTTCGCCCAGCAGAGGCATCTCAGAACTTTCAATGGGTGTTGTCTCCTCAATCAAATTTGTTCTTTGCTTCCCTATCATACACCTCTTTAATTCAGCATGGCTCGCGCCAGAGGGTAGCTGAGCCCTTTGAATGTTGAATTGGCGTATGCAGGCTCCTCTGGCGAATTGAAAACTCGACGTGGCTTCCCTGAGGAGAAATGGTACAGGGGACCCTCCCGGGCAGACTTTCGGTCGAGACCTCCATACTCTACAATAAATAAGCAAGGCGAGGTTTGAGACATCCTCCCTTTTCTCCATTAATCCCCAGCAAGTACTGGGATTTAGCCCACGCCGAATCGGTATCTGGAACATCACCGTGCCTTCCCTCTGTGATTTAGTTTGACGCTTCGGGGCCCGAGTGGCCAAATGAAAAACATAAATGCCCCTTCCCCAGACCCCCTTCTTGATGACCAGGCGCCAAAACCATGGGCCCGATTCTGGGCGCCATCGGAAATTCGCGGTTCGGGATTTCAAAATTCAAGAAATGAGGGGCTTCTGCTCCTCGAAACTCCGATACCCGATATGCTGACAGGATGCCACCTGTCCCAGTTGGATCGGACGGTCCAGATTTGTTTTGAGCCATGGCGCTTCCCCTTGCTAAACCCTGGGCAACTGGTCGGCCCCGAAAACCCGATGGCCAGCGATCCACTTCTCTGGATGGATTTCGGCCACTGATGGCGAAACTTTTCCCGCTCGCTTGACTTGCTGTTGTTGGGAAATTCCCCGTCGAGAAATCGGCACTTACGAGGTCGTGATCCACTTACCTCACGGATCCCCGACTCCCGATCTCTGATGTCACTTGACATTGACTCCTGCGAGGGTTGACCCTTCCGACACCTGTCCTCCACTAAGATCCTTAACCCTGTCGGGAAATCGCGTATCGGGATATCGCGATTCCCGTTGTCATGTGCACGGGACTTTCAATTCCCCGATCCCCGACTCTTCGCTTGATGTCTGACACGTGTCCTGTTGAGATCAATGGTTGAGATTCCCCGTCAGAGTTTCGAGACTGAAAGGGTCTCAGTTCTCTCGATCTTTTAAACCCCGATGACTCTTATATCCCGATGACTCCTCCGGGACTCCTCCTCTGCTCGCTAGGACTTAAACTCTGCGCAACTTCCCGAGATCTAACGGCAGACGGGATTTCGTCGATCTTCTCTGTGATATGTTGACCGTCCACTTCCTTCTCAGCAATCTGCAACCTGGTTGCTTCTGCGCCTAATGACAAAAATAATCTCTAACAGATCCCACCGAAGTGTGACACATAACCTTCTCAACTGCTTTAGAAGTGTCGTAATTAGGTGGTAGAGCCTTCCTCTACATGGATTCCCTAGGTAGATCCTTTTATTCATTTTGCCATCCATGCTATGAGTTTTATCCATAGGCTTGGGAGTCCTTTTTAGTCCCATCATGATTACATATCAAAGCTTCATTCTTATTTATATTCATCATTCTTGGCTTTACCCACAGGACTCCCTAAAGAGCATGGTTTGTTGTCTTTCAAGCTCACTTAAACTTTGAAAGCAACATCTAACAAGAGTTCATTTATTATTTTCGGTCTCGTCTGAATTACTTGAGAAAAGAAGCCCCCTTTGGAGTCTTCTTTAATCCCTTTTCAGACTCTCTAAAATTGAAAATACTGTCGAGTGATCTTGTTTCCCTTCATGCTTGCCAAACTCAAATTTGAAGGAACATCTATCCGGCGGTAGTTTACCCCTTGTTTCGGTATGAACGGTTAATTTACGAATAAATGTATACCCTAGGAGCTTCATTTTGCTAGGAGAGTATTCTCAGGTGTAAGTTTAACCCTTTTTTGGGCCTAGGGGACTACATTTTCAAAAAAGGACCATTCTCCTTGGTTTTGGTTTATCTCTTTTTCGGTCCTTGGAGATTACTTATGAAAAAGGAACCCCCTCAGAGTCCATAGTTAAGCTCTTTTCAGACTCCCTAAATATGAAAATATCATCAAGTGACCTTGTTCCTTTCATACTCGTTAATTGGTCTACAAAGAACATCTATTTGGCATAATTTTAACCCTTTTTCGGCTAATAGATTATCCAGGAAAAAGGTATGCCTCGATAGACATGTCTCGTCAAGAGAGTTCTCCTAAGTTATATTTTATACTTTTTTGGGCTAAGGAGACTAAAACTTAGAAAAAGGTTGTGAGTCCATAGTTAAGCTCTTTTCAGACTCCTTAAAATTGAAAAGATAGTCGAGTGATCTTGTCTTTGTCACACTCGTTAAAATGGTTTTGAAGAGACATATTTTCGGTATAAGTTTAACCCTTTTTCGAACTGACTGGACTAGTTATGAAAAAGGAACTCCCTGGACTCTTCTTTTAGTGTTTTTCTGACTCTCTAAACGTGAAAAACCACCAAGCTTACCTTCTCTGGGCTTGTAAAACTTCACATGGAAGGAGTCTTTTTGTGTCTTAATTGCATCACATGTCTCATCCTTTCATATTTGGCCTAATGTCGGCTCCATGTTGCTATTAACTAAACCTTCACAACATTCCTTAAATTCAATCCTTGCAACACTTTTTCCCTTGCGATCTGACACCTTGAACCACAGAGGAATTTTCCCGAGTGTCCTTATCCTGCACATGTCTCCTTGCACTGAACATCAGTATGTTCCATGCAATTGCAACCATTTTTCTTTCCCATGACACTCATTCCTCCTTTGTAACATAACATTCTTTTATTCCTTTTCAAGCTCATTAAATATTTGAAAAATACAAAAAAATCAAATACTCCAAAAAGAGGGGACGGGATATACATTCTTTTTTCGGTAGCAAAATAGTCGCCCTTGGACAAAGCACATCCTACCATTTGTTCGCCAAGCATTGGGATCTAGTATGACCTTAGGAAGTTGTTCTCGTTACATAGATTTGTGTCCTACTCCATTTGGTTACTCTTCCAAACATATGGAGAGTTTGTGGTGCCTCATGTATCACAGACTTATGTCGATATTTAGCTACCTAAGTCTCATCATTTTTGTCGTTCTTTTGTCCAAGGGAATTTTTATCCAACTTGAGTCAGGCATTCTGCGGTTTATCTCTTGACGGCTTTCATGAGTTGGCCATCCCGAGAGCCTAGTCAAGTTTGGATTCAAAATCAATGAATTTATGTACCTGATGAGGGGAAATACTAGAGGATCTCTAGTATTTCCCTGACGGCATGTCGAAGACCTCGGGGCAGTGAGTCTTACACTCCTATTGTACTCCTATCTGATTTTTGAAGACAGAGTTGTTGCTCCGAAATGTAGAGTCATAATCTCCAACCGCATGCATCAATGATGCTTGAAGATGCATATTGTATTGTACTTGTATATCTTCAAATGATTTTGAGATGTGATCCACTATGTATTTCAATGGCTACACCTTATAGGCATTTGCCATGACGCTGGATCTGCAGTGTGCTTGATTGGAAACCATGCTTGGTTATCTCGAGCATGGGTATACCTACTGGATAGATTATCATTGTTTTGGAGATGACATGCTCTCGAACACTCGTCCTAGGCTAACTCGAATCTGTGGCAGTGAGTCTTACACTCCTATTGTACTCCTATCTGATTTTTGAAGACCTTGAAGTTGTTGCTCGAGATATGAAGTCCTCATCTCCAACCGCATGCATCAATGATGCTTGAAGATGCATATTGTATTGTACTTGTATATCTTCAAATGATTTTGAGATGTAGATCCACTATGTATTTCTTGTGGCTACACCTTATATAGGCATTTATATGACATGGATCTGCAGTGTACTTGATTGGAAACCATGCTTAGTTTATCTCGAGCATGGGTATGCCCGCCTCGGATAGATTATCATTGTTTTGGAGATGACATGCTCTCGAACACTCGTCCTAGGCTAACTCGAATCTGTGCCTTCCCACTAGTAAATATATTGTATTGTATTCTAGCCATCAGTTGCTCTTCTAACCTCACACATTAGGGGGCATATGTTATAGTCCAAAAATGCCTTACCTATGCATACATGACATTGGCCTTTCCACTTACATAATTTTCTGAAATACTGTCGAGGCTTCTTCATAAAAAACTAGTTTTTGGAAAATGTATGTGCCATGTTGAACTAATAGCCCACATACACATGTGTGTTTCCTACTAGTTATCCCGTGTACATACACGCACTGCATGCTAGTTAGCTCGCATTTACCTCCAAAATTTGCAAAAAATATAAAATTTCAAGGAATTCATCAAAGTTTACAGGATATAGAGGGTTAACCATTTTACCCATTATAGCCCGTCCCCAAACCAAATAACCATATTTTTCTCATATAAAAAGAGTTCTTGGGGTCTCATTTGAAAGGACAAGAAAGTCAATATGAAAACTCTTCCAAAATCCCTTCCCCTTCTTAGCCCAAGTTTTACATCCTATTATGAGTTTTGGCCTCAACATTCCCCTCCAACCCTTTCTCCTCTCCCAAGTGATAATTTGGTTGTGAGAGGTTTGCATAGGATTGATGCACTTGGAGCCAATATAGAGGATCCTAGACCTGGTTCGCGGAGCGTTTGCCAAGGAAGGTTGTAATCTTTCTAATCTTAATATTGAATAAAAGAGTTATTTTCTATCCCAAAACATGATGTCTATATGATTTTACCGATATATGCATTTATGTATATATCTGAACATTGAAAGTGATAAGTAGAGATCGTATGTGTTGTAGTATTTTTTTCCTAAGTTTTTGCAGGTCATCTTTGGGAGGAGATCCATAATCTAGGAAGCTGCAAAAGAGAAAGAGGTCTACACTAGCCGCAAGGACCAAAGGTACAACTATTGAACTTATTTCCTCTCTCTTGTCATTCAATTTAGATAGTTTTGGGGTAGATTAAGGGTAGAAAAATATTTTAAGGGAATTCAGTGATCTACCTATACCTAGACCCAACATAGGGGGATTTTCCCCGCTAGCAATTTCTTGTATGTGTTTCTAGTGCTTGATTTTCATCATCACCCAAATTGTATTCTCTTATTGCCAATATAGCTTCTTCTTCAGTGAAATCTTCCCATAGCTTGCTAAAATTTCTTAGTTTTCTTCTACAATAGATGCCCTAAATAAATGATTCCCAAGACTTTGGGAGACAATTCAATGTATTCATTACTAGCTCATATTCTTCAACCATGTCTCCAATGGCTTCAAGTTGTTCTTTGATTTGAGATACTCTCTTGAAGTAGGATTGAATGGTTTTTGAATTCTACATCTTCACATTCTTGAGTTGTGTCCTCAATGTCATCTTTCGATTGATATTCTTGCCTTCATATAATCGAGATAAAGCATCAACCATATTCTTTGGAGTCTTCAATGTTGAGACATGAAGGATCAAGTGATCCTTGATAGAATCTGCAATAATCCTCTTTGCTTTAATGAGGTTGTTCTTGTTCTTTGTTTTAGCCTCATCTCCCTCTGGCTCTTGAACTTTTTCTTCAATGAAGCCATCTAGATCGTTCTCTTATAGAATTAGCATTACTCTATATTTCCATGCTCGAAAGTTATCAACACCCTCAAGCTTCTCATCAAGCTTAGTTCTGGGAGTCATTCTGCCTCGGGATCTAGAAATATAACAAAAAATGAAACTTTGCATAAATGAATTTTGGACTTACTAGTGAGTGCACTATGTCAAGGTGACCTCCTTTCTTCAAGAATCTTCTCCAACTTCATCCTTTAAATGCCCAAACATCTTGACCTAGAGTTTTATGAGGAAACCCTAATTTTCCAACTTTTGAATTTTGGAGATCTGATCATGGGGTAAATATTCCCCCTCCTTAGACGACCTTCTTGGTGGCTTGTAAGTGCTCGAAGAGCTTGTAATAGGGGAAACTAATGATCTTCCTTCCAGTGGTTAGACTGTTCTGAAGGAAACCAACTCTCATTCCATGTTAAAATTTTGGTATGCTCATTTTACCATAGACAATGTTACACCATTGTCACCCGACCATAGACACTTACACATACCACCCCCAAGCACAATAACCTTTTCTTAGTTAGATTATGTGCATGAAGAAAGTCCTCTCAGATAAACCCTAACCAAAAATACCAACACAACTACAACAACAACACAATACCAAGAGAGCATACCTTTACCAAGAGAAGAGAGCAAGAGAGAGATATCAGAAAGACTAGCGCCCTAACTGCTGCAACTTCTACTGCTCAGACTTGCACCCTAACTGTTGCAATTGATGCTCCTCAGACTTGTGCCCTAACTGAGTGAGCGAGAGTGTGCAAACAAGATAGCGCATTACCTCTATTTATACTAGCTTGTCCAAGTGACTTTTCATGTGGGGCCAACTTTTCTTTCTGGAGCTTTCTAATTCTTTATTATTATTCTCCTTGCACCGACTTTTCTTCTAGGGTATTCCCACATCTGTTTAATGGTTCTCTTGCTTCAAGAATATTCTATTATAAGCATAAAGGTTATACCGGAGGTTAATACCTGCTGCAACTACCAAAACAACCACACATATTATATTGAGTAAAGGATATCTACGTTGCTTTGTGAAATATAGTGAGAGAATGAAAACATGAAGTGCATTTATGGTATGCCTTTGTTGATACATTTTAATGCAACTACAAAAGTTTTCATTTTTTTTCCAAAGGTGGTTGGGTTATGTAATTGCTAGTGAGTGATTATTTATGTCTTGGCACCTTATATGTTGTTGTTGGCATGCAAGTGTAACAATCCTGGCAATGGTTGGAACTTTAGGCATGTGCAATGCTTGCTAATGTGGGTGCATGTTTTTCATTAAGGCGTGGACACACACTAGCAATTGATGTGGATGCAACTAGTCAACTTGCTAGAGTCATAATGTTTTGGCTTCAACTCACAATCTTGAACTTGAATATGCATAGAAAATCTTAGAATGATTTCTACACTGTGAAGAGTCCCGAAACATTGTGCAAGGACATTTTGGACCCCAAAAACCACTCTGAAAGGACCGATGCGCCCTACTTAGACAACCTTCTTGGGGGAAATATGCACCCTACTTAGACAACCTTCTTGGTGGCTTGTAAGTGCTCAATGAGCTTGATAATAGGGGAAACTGACGATCTTCCTTCCAGTTGCTAGACTGTTTTGAAGGAAACTAACTTTGATTCTATGTCAAAATTTTGGTGTGCTCATTTTACCATCGACAATGTTACACCATTGTCACCCAMCCATAGAAACTTACACGTACCACCCATGAGTACAATAATCTTTTCTTAAATAGATTATGTACATGAAGCAAGTCCTCTCAGATAAACCCTAACCAGAAATACCAACACAACTGCAACARCAACACAATACCAAGAGAGAGTACCTTTACCAGGAGAAGAGCACAAGAGAGAGATACCAGAAAGACTAGCACCCTAACTGTTGCAACTACTACTCCTCAAAAWTTTTCCCTAACTGCTGCAACTGTTGATCCTCGGACTTGCACCCTAATTGAGTGAGTGAGAGTGTGCAAATGAGATAGCGCATTACCTCTATTTATACTAGCATGTCCAAGTGACTTTTCATGTGGGGTTGACTTTTCTTTTTGGAGCCTTCTATTTCTTTATTATTATTCTCCTTGGGACAACTTTTCTTCTAGGGTATTCCCACATCTATTTAATGGTTCTCTTTCTTCAAAAATCTTCTATTCTAAGCAAAAAGATTATACTGGAGGTTAATACCTCCTGCAGCTATCAAAACATCAACACATATTATATTGAGTAAAGGATATCTACATTGCTTTGTGAAATATAGTGAGAGAATGAAAACATGAGGTGCATTTATGATATGCCTTTGTTGATACATTTTAATGCAACTACAAAAGTTTCCATTTTGTTTCCAAAGGTGGTTGGGTTATGTAATTGCTAGTGAGTGATTATTTATGTGTTGGCACCTTATATGTTGTTGTTAACATGTAAGTGTAACAATCCTGGCAATGGTTGGAATTTTAGGCATGTGCATAGCTTGCTAATGTGGGTGCATGTTTTTCATTAAGGCGTGGATGCACACTAGCAATTGAGGTGGATGCAACTGGTCAACTTTCTAGAGTCATAATTTTTTGGCTTCAACTCACAATCTTGAACTTGAATATGCATAGAAAATCTTAGAATGAGTTCTACAATGTGAAGAGTCTTGAAACATTGTGCAAGGACATTTTGGACCCCAAAAACCACTCTGAAAGGACCGCAAATCACATATCACAGAGTTTGACTATAAACTACTAAAATTATGATTTATTGAATCATGTCTTTAATTGTTATTATGTGAATGGTATATATGGTTATTAGATCATAGTGTTTCAAATTAATAAATATAAATGCAACAATCTCCTGGATTTGGTTAAAGTGGAGATCAAAACTTTATTTGCAAGTTGAAGAAATCATTTTATGGGCTCAAGCAAGTTTCAAGATCTAGGTAGGAAAACACGCAAACACGAGTCAAAATTTTGTCCATTATCAATCTCATCTTAATATCTATATTTAATATATTGATAAAGAGATTTTTGGTAGTTTTCTCATATGTGGAATTCGAGTAAAAAAGAATTATTTTATTTCAAAACAATAATGCTTTGCGGATATATTTAAAAGCTTCAAGGTAGAAAAGTTCCAACCAAATTCTACACCTTTGGAGTTAGGAATTAAGTTGATGTCACCTTACATTTAAAATTGGTTGGGAATCTTATTTACTTCACTCATACCTATCCAAATATTTCTTATGTCGTTGTCTTGGTTTCTTGATTCATTCATGATTTATGAATTTCCCATTAGAAAATAGCTAAATGAATTGTGTGCTATATTAAGGGTACCAATTCTCTATAGTGAAAAGATTAAGGGTACCAATTCTCTACATCGAGTATACGACATATTTTAATGGTGTTTTGGTTTGCTACTCCCATGTGTATGATAGAAAATCTTTTTCTAACTTTCTTTATCAATAACATGACAAAAATAAGAAACATGCCATTAATGCACTTTCTACTATAAGGTACAGTATAAAAGAGCATTTATTGTTGGTCAAGACTATGGATTTCATATGGATTTACTAGAGCCCACTATGAAATGCACTTTCTACTACAAGGTACAGTATAAAGGAGCATTTATTGTTGGTCAAGACAATGGATTTCATATGGATTTACCACAGCCCACAATATTCATATGGATTTACTAGAGCCCACTATGAAATGCACTTTCTACTATAAGGTACAGTATAAAGGAGCATTTATTGTTGGTCAAGACAATGGATTTCATATGGATTTACCTCTCATGCACGCACCAACCATATTAATGTGCATTGTCACTTTATCTAGCAACCAATTTCGGATGTATATCTTTGAGAAATTTATTGTTTACTAGTGTATTAAAATTTAGAGTGTGCATTTTTAACCTAATCAAAGATAGACCAATAGACTATGTAAAGTTTGAAGCTTGTCCAAAGAAGATGGGTGCCTTTGATGAAAATGAAGAATTATTTTTATATAAATTGCAGGAAATTCATGATAGAAAGTCGTTGCTTTGTAGGAATCTCATGATCAACTTTATATTTAAGAAGTCCTGATTTGGAGGAGGAATTTGAAGACCTCTCTCATACATAAAGTAATGGTTTGAACGAGAATATTAGTAGGTTGGAGGTAGTCAATACACAACTAGAGAATGAGATTACCTGCTTGCAGGCCTATGTTAATGATCTTAGTGAAGAAGCTACTCCCCTTTAGGTAAACAACGTTCGATTATTTGATGAATATTAGGAATTGAAGAAAGACAATGATCTCTTGCTATTGCAAATTACTAAGAAAGATGAGACCATTAAATGATTCTAGGATTGCAAGTAGGGTCCTGAACTAGAAGTCAGTTCATTGCAAACTATTGTGAATAATTGTGATGATGTTGATCTTACAAACTCTCCATTTACTTCTTCTACATTTAATGCTCTTTCTTGTAGCCCTATTGATTGTAAGGATAAGATGTTGATGTTTTGACACCTTCTCATTGTTTGTTGGATATGAATGTTTCATTTTCTCCTAGTTTTGAGAAACATAATACATGCATTAGATACTGACTAGTGAAAGATGGGCTTATTGGAGGTGGGCGTGGGAACAATGGACATAGTATTCTTGTTACCATTACTCTTGAGCTAATATCGCCTAGAGCAGGCCTTGGATATGATGATAATTCATTAATAGATATGAGTGTCTTTATAAAGACTAGAAGAGTCCTACTTGTTGCAGGTGGAAGTCATCCAATTGAATTGTAGAAAAATCAATCGACTGTCGATGATTTTGTTCAACCGAATGAAGATTTGGTTTTCCATAATGTTATAGAATCTAAAACTATTATTGCAGATGACATTGTTGTTGATGTGTGGGCTTTTCCTAAATATTCGATTTATTAGAAACATTTGTTCACACCTTTTTTTTAGCTAGAACACAATTGTTTTCCATATCGACATCCTCATCATAAGGATTAGAGGACTTGGCTAAGGAATCAACATTCTTGGGATAGTGATAATTATTCTTTTAGAAATTTTCATAAGAAGCATGAAATAATTTTGGACTACTGCCAACTGATCCGGGATTTCTGTGAGATCTTTCTCTAAAAAAATCCTACAATGTGGACCTTTTACTGACACTTAATTGCATGTGAACGTGAGCAAGTAATCATTAAGCATTGCATATGAAAATGAGAAAAATGATCATAATGAGGTGCATATGTGTAATTAAATCTCTACTTAACCAAGTGAGAATGAAAAACAAATCTCACACATACAACTTGACACCCATGTGTTAACGAAGTTCACCAAAACCTTCTGGCTACGTCTCCGGATCCGCTTGGAATACGAATCGCTTTATTGTCCTTCCAAAAGGGCTAAAACCTTCTCATAAAATGTGGCACTTGATTCTTATAGGGACGAAACCTGGAGAAACCTTCTACACAAAGAGTTTAAGGCTCTCACATAACTGACATTTCTTTTGACGCCAGAAGGACTACATTCTTGTCAATGCAAAGATCTCTCAAAAAGGACCTAAAGGGGCCTCCTCCTTTACAATGCTTACATAAGGAAATTTTATAGTTTCCCTCTCTCCATAATTCAAAGAGACAAGATCCACAATTTTCGGTTCTAATAACAATTCAAGGACAAAAATGAGAAATCATCTCAACCAACCTTAACTTCCCCTTGAGACTAGGAAATTACTTGGGATATAATGAGGAATAATCCCAAACGAACTCATGAGACTCCCAACTTCCCCTTAAAATTAGGAAACTAATTTGTGAGGTAAGATTATCACATAAAACTAATTTCCCATTAAGACTAGGAAACTAATTTGTGAGTTGGATTTTCTAACTTAATTTTAATTTCCTTTTTACAAATTAAATGAAAAATACATGAGGACATTATGCTCAAAACTATTAATCATTTTTATAATATGAAGTATTAAACATTTTTCTAAACTTTGTCACCTATCATTAATTAACACTTTAATGATCTTCTCCATGGTGTGCAAAGTAATAAATCCTTGTGTGGAGATCCTCCTGGATCACCAACTACCATGGTTGATTGTGGTTGGAGTGATGAATAGTGATAACAACATTTAAACATGTGTTTGAGGACTTCTTCCATATGTATATCATCAACTATACAATAGAAAAATTCTCTTATTTATTGTTGTTGATCCATTGTAAGTGGTTGATTGAGGTTCGACCAGATGTATCAGTGGAATGAGTATTCGACTGGAGATGTTGTTTCCTTTTGTATTTGGTTTTTGCATTGCTTTATTGATCTGGATTTTATGAGCAGAACGAAACGAATACAGATTATTAAAAGATTCTTAACACAGAATAGTAGAAGTACAGTAAAACTAGTTTTCTATTCAATAAGGAAATAAGCTGAAAATGTAAAATGCAGCGGAAAACAAGCTTGTTGGAATGGTGGTGGCTTATCTCTGAGAAGAGATGTGATGACTGTGCTCATTTGCAAGAAGATGATTACAATGAGGCTCTGAAGGCCTTTTTACAATAAACAAGAATGTCAAAAACCCTAGACATCCAAAAAACTAACCCTAGGAGATGAAGCGCCAAAAGTCATGTGGGCCCCGTTTGGGTAAGTTAGTCGGTCAACTTCCCGGGGTCGTAACTTTTGCATACGATCTTCATTTTAGGCGCATGATAGCCCGTTGGAAAGTTCTATCCAAGGAATAGACATTTTGGTCTGATCTAGTAAAGAGCATTTTCGACTGTGGCGATCTCTCAAAACATTGTTTAGGGCCTCAAAATGGCCCCGCAAGTCAAGGACCTGAAAACTAGGAAAAAAAGTGCCAAACTGGAAAACTGCCAAAATGAACCAGTTGGAATAGGTGGGAGGCCATCGACATCCATATGGATCAATCCTCCCCCCTTAGGAAGCAATGGAATCCATTGCATTGAGTTCCCCCATTAGATGAGGAAATTTCTGTTGAATTTGGCCCCGGGTGAGCCACTTGGCTTGGTGCAGGAGCTGCCCCGCTTTGACAAATCGATAAAGCTGGATTCTTTGTTGTCGGGTTCCCTTGATCTGTGTGTCCACAATCTGATCATTGGATGTGTGTTTCATGTAGTCAGGGTTGATTTATGTTGGTGTCAACTGCTCTACTATCTCTGAGGTGTCCAATAATGGTGGGAAATATGGCCGAAGGAGAGCCACATTGAAGACTGGGTGCAGGCCAAGGAAAGGGGGAATGTTGAGAGCAAAATAATTGTCACCCACAACCTTGGTGATGGTGTATGGCCTATACCAGAGTGGGCGAAGCTTCCAATGGGGCCCTGTAAGGCGTTCTTTCTGCAAGTGCAACCAAACTTTGTCGCCCACCTGAAACTTATGTGGCACCCGGTGTTGATCATGGCACTGCTTGTACTTGGCATTGGACTTCTGTAAAATATCTTGAACCTGTTGGTGGATGTGATGGATATTCTCAATGAACCGGGTGGCTTTGTCAGCTTCTGGTGGAGCAGGGGACGATTCGGCCGAGGTGTTCGCCAGGGGTAGTGCAATAACTTTATAAAGTTGGGTCTTTTAATTTTTAAATGTAAAAGTGAATTTATGATGTTATGGGTCACTTTAGTGACTTAAGTGACCTCAATGGATGATTAAGTCGTGAACATTGATCTCAAGGGAATGTAAAGATTCACTCAATGGAGATCAAGGGTTAGAAGAGTTACATTTAGAAATTGCTTAAAGGAATCTCATGAGGGAGAGAGAGGGCGCACATCTTGAGGAGAGCTCAGAGGGAAGGTGAAGGGTCACATTTTCCAATAGTGGATTCCTATCTTGGAGGGAAGGGCAGCAGCAAGGGAGATTGGTATGCATCCCTAGGAGGGGGATTGGCATGCATCTCTAGAGATATTTCAACATTAAATACTATACATACAGCTGCTACAGGAAGGGTCGTACAACAGTGAATGTTGTATGTACAAAAAGAGAAAGACATGGAATTCGAGGCAGCCAACTTTGTTACAGTTTGGCATGAATTCCAAGACATTTTTGCTAGAGTATTTCATACAACAGGGGAATGTACTGTACAACATCTCCCTAGCATGATTTTCTAGGCGTTTTGTGGTTGTTTGTTGACTGTACTGGGCCATACAAGCCATACATCCAAGGTATTATGTTCATAACACAGTTTGGCACTGTTTGCTAGAGGGATATTGTGATGGAGAGTGAGATAAGTCTGTGTATTTCATGCTGATATAATTGTTGTTGTAAATCTTTGATTTTCCCTAGAGTTGAATAAGAAATTATTCCTTAAGTTGTAATTTCTTTTCTATGTATTCTTCAAGGGGCATTGCCCATAATTTATGGTGCCAAAYGTGTGATTTTGTTTGTTGTTATGAATTATTTTCGYTGCTGATTTAGTTTCAAATCTATGTCATTCAATGTTTATGCTCATTAAGTACAGTTCATAATTGGGTTTAATACTTTATTGTTGAAACTTAATAGGAGGTTGAAATTTGAGTTTGATATAGTGAGTTTATGAGATATATTTTCAACAAATCTTTGCTTACAAATTTCCAATGATCCTGTCTCTTTATTCTAACCATTATTTGAGTGCTTCTTCAATTATTTTGTCTTATTCAACTTGAATTTTTAATTTGGTGATCATTTTTTCTACTTCTTCAGAGTTGGAACTTTGATATTCCTCTTTTCTTTTTAGTTCTGTCTGTAGTGACTTGTTTTTCTTCTTTTCCCTTTATATAATTTATATGGAGCTCATCAATTCTTCTCTATAGTCAACTTTTGCCTCTTCATATTCTTCTTCGGTTCCTTCTTCATCGAAGTCTTCTACTGCCATGAATAGAACCCTTTCTATCTCACTTCCACTTTCTTCATCTTCGTCTGATGAGGTGATATCTTCTTTTGTGCAAAATCTTTTCTTGAAGAAATTTTGTTTGGTTTTATTGCTTTTTTACATTTGTTTTCTATTTGAATCATCTTCTTCATTTCTTATCTTTTTCTTATGGAGATATTTGTTAGAAAAATGACCAATACCATCACAATTAAAACAAAACAATGGAAGCTTACCTCTATATTTGACGCCGGTTCCCTTTTTCAGTATTCTGACAAAGTTGGCTACTTCTTCATTGTCTTCTGAGATGTCATTGTTGCTGCTATCTTCTTTTACCTTTTTCTTTCCCTTTTTATTTGACTTCTTAGATGCTTTAAATGTTTCTTCTTTTGTAACTGGATTCTCCTATTCAGTTCTCATTTCCTAGGCTATGAAAATTCCATGTAGTTCATCCATGATTATTGAATCCAGATTTGTTCTTTATTCTAGTGCTGAGATCTTAAGATCAAATCTCATTGGAAGAGATATTAGTACATTTTGAACAATTATAGATTCATCAACTTCTCTTCCCAATCCTTTGATTGCATTCACTGTTTCATCAACTTATAAGAAGTAAGCTGCAATATTCTCATATTCCTTCATCTTTAGCTATTCAAATTGACCCCTGTAAGTTTGAACCTTTGCTTCTTTGACTTTTTCATCTCCTTCATAATCATTCTCAAGTTTGTCCCAAATTTCCTTTGCAGAGTTGCAATACATAAATTTTACATATATTGAATCACCAAGACCATTCAGAAGTGCATTTTTGGCTTTTGAATTATTTAGATTGAGTTTCCTTCCATTGTGATTTGTTGGCGGAACTATTGGTTCTTTATATCCATCTACAACTAATTGAAAAACCTTAAATCCATGTGCTTGTACATATATTTTCATCCTTCTTCTCTAGAATGCATAGTTCTATATGCCAAACTGTGGTATTCCATTTTTATACATATTGTTTCTCTCCATGATCTACCTTTCAGTGGTTAAATTGATTTATGAAGGAAACTTCTCTGATACCAATTGTTGGATTACTGAGAGGGGGGGTGAATCATTAATAAAGCTTTTTAATCCTTTTAACCACAATATGTAAGTGTTATTTATCTTTATGATCAATATACCATTATCATTCAACAAATGAAGAGTAAATAAACCATGAACAATGAAAAATTATACACATACACAATACACCAGTATTTTTCACATGGAAACCCAAAGCAGGAGAAAACCACATAATGATTTTTCTTATATGTCTTTAAGAATTACATTCATTGGAAGAACCAACTTCCTTTTTTCTCCAACTACAACTGGAAGGAGGCTCTGATCCCCTATATTTTCAAGCTACAACATGAGGGAAGCTCCAACTCCCCAATTCTCTGGATACAACCAAAAGACGGCTACAATCCCCTATGTTCTTCGGCTACAACCGGAAGGTGGCTACAACCACTTATCCTTACCCCGTCCTATCACCCTAAAATATAAGTGTCAAATGTTGAAACCACTGCCACACTGTCATTGTGAGATATACCACTGTAAACCTATACCAATCTGTGCCACTGATTTGTAACCAACCTGTACATGTACTCAACCTGTACCAAAAAGCCCCAATAGGTACATGACTTGTATATGTTGCATCTCACGTATGTATGTGCCTTGTATATACTGCAGCTTGCGTATGTACGCAGCCTATCTATACTGCAGCCTACGTACATCATCTCAAAGCTAGGGTTTTCACCTTTTCTAAAAATTCAAACACTTTTTTACCTCTGTCACATCAACCTGCAAGCTGTCACTGTGTCTTATCCGTAGTTGTGCCATGTGAATACATCATCTTACATATCCTTTAACCAAGTGCATCTATATCTCTCTTAGTCATGTGCCATACATCTTTGTATAATCATAAACAAGTGTAATAACCCTCACATGGAATAGACATCAAAACATCACTGATATAAAACCTCACACTATACAAACAAATTCACAACCACTTCATAGCCACAACATTATCAACCATGTACCACAAAAACCCTCAACCATATGCCAATAAATACGAGATGTGTCTCAACACTAACAAGATGTACCAATAATAAATATCAAATATACCAGCACTTTATTTCTATAGATATGGATTATACAGTAAGTTCCATATAGCCAATAACCTCTCTAGGGAAAATCCTCAAACCCCCATAACCATATCTCATGTAGAAAACAATATCCAATTACACATAGAAATAAGACATACCTTTTGAACCTGTAGATAGATTTGGTGTATGTGATCACTGTAGACCTCCTTGGGAGCTTTCTTTCAGACTCTAGAGTCTTGACATCTTCATCTCCTCATGTTCATGGATTTTACCAACTGTTCGCGCCCTGTTATACTACCAGCCCGCGTACATACGCGCCCTTCTCCATTACAACCCACGTACACCTCAAAAACTAGGGTTTTTTTAGTATTTCTGCAATTCCAAAACTTTCGTCGTCAACCCTTCGTGCTACCTTAGACTTGTGTAACTTCAAATGTATCAATGAGTACCTACAATAAACCTTACACAATAATATATATTCAATGTGCTCAAATAGTTGCTAATAGGAGAGCCTTTCTCTCTTATTTATACTTCCATATAGCTTCCTTAAGGGGTTACCTTCTAACCAACTTAATCCAACCTCCTTATTTTAGGGAAAACCCACTTCTAACCACTTGTCCATTTATAGCCACTTTATCCACAAATAGTAAACTCTCCACTTCTAGTTGCAACTAATTTATTTTTAATTATTTTCTTATTGCAACAAATTTATCCATGATTAACTCCTAGTTTCACCCACTTGACTAGTCAACTTCTTCTAGGAGCTTCTAGAATAATCTGACTTCTTTGACCTTTTAGATAACTCATGAGGGTTCTCCAACTTCACAAGGCCATAACTCTCTAGCCGTGAGGAGTTATGTGATGTTCCACATATCATCGAAAATGGCATGACATGTACTATTCATCTAGAATAGTCTTACCTGTAAATATATTGATTTTCATACCATTATACATCAAACAAACTTAACTCCCTTAACCATATTGTTGGGGCTACCAGAATTTTTCTACTAGACTTGCTTCAAGGGTTGTCATGAATTTTGTTAGCTTTCTATTGATTATTTTTTGAAATTTTTTTATTGACATTTCATATGTCATTTTAGTGATTGTTTGACACTATGTTCCTTAAAATGAAGGCACTAATAATGAGTTATGTTTGTTGACACCAATTTACTCATTATTAAACTTTTTATTATGATAAACAAAATATGATGCAACAATCGAAAAAGAGTCTATCAAAGTCTGACTATAGTTTTGAAGACAATGAATGAATATTATAATTACTACAATTTTTTGAATTTGACCAATATGAAAAAGTAGCAAATTTAAAAAAAAATAGATTGACACCGTTTGTCTGCCTTAATTTTTATTTAAAAGTAAAATATAAAAGTACCCTTTTGAAGAGGACAGTGAAAGGTTCCATAATTTTTTACTATGTATTATTGCAGATATTATTTTTCATTTTATTGAATCATTATGTCATCTAAAAATAATATGCAGACATTTTTTTATAAAATTAACAAAAGTTACTAAAAAATAATTAAATTGTATCAAAAGAAAGTAGATTCAATTCTGAAAATTTTAGTACTAGTATTGAAACCAGACTCACAATATTTTGAGTCTGCTCATCCCCAAGTTAGAGTAAGTTGAAGTGAACACATACTTTCTGAAAAGTTCCATAGTTACAGGTTTCCAGCCGAACTAATGGTTCGGCCGAAAGTTAGTATTTTTCGGCTGAAAGTTATTTTTAATGGAAAATTGTTGGTAGATTTAAAATTTGTGTTATATTTTTCAACAGTACCATTAGATTTAACTTTCGCCCGAAAAAATAGTTCGACCGAAAACTATTTTGGCCAAAAAATTGAAGAGTTCAGCCAAAAACATGTCGTTGACCATTTTTGAGACCCGGTTCTCACGAAAGTGTTTCCCAGGTTCGTGATTTTACCCATGTGTGAATCTACTTGTGAATGACTTCTTGAGGTGTATATATATATTTTCTAGATAACCTGTTTCCTTAATTTTAGGGATTCTTGACTTTCTTATTACAACCACTTTACCCTTTCATTAGTTGACTTGTAACCAACTAGGGGTTTCTTAACCATTATTTGGGGCTTCTAACTTCACAAGGCCATAACTCCTCAAGCGTGAGGAACCACATGGTGTACCACCTATCACTGGAAAAAAAATGATGACGAATATCCATCCATGGGTGGGTTACCTGCATTTACAGTGTTCTTCATGACCCTTTTCCTTGATCCAATTCGGGTTCCATAACTATATCTTTGGGGCCACCAGACTTCTTCAACGGTTGACATCACTGACAACCAAAATTTCTAGATAGTTGCAAGCTTGATGTGAAAGAGAAGAAGGAGCTTAGGAGACAATGTGTGAATCATCTCTATGTGCCAAGCACAGGAGTGTCTGGGAAGGATTTGTTAGCTATGACTGATCTACTTTGTCTAAAAGTACTCAGAGAAAGAATCCACTTATGATATCAGAGTTCACAGTGGAAGCAGGGTACAATGCAGAGAAATGGATGACAGAATAAGGAAGCTTATTTCACTTGAAAGTTCCACCGAATGAAAATAGACTTCCATTGGGAATGGCCTTGAGTAGGAAATTTACGACTTCACAAAGAATTGTTGTAATATTCTAGATATAAAAAGTATGCAGAACATAAATAAAATACTAGAAATGGTAGATGAACAACAATATAACCAAAACACCACAATAATACCAACATGATATTAGTATAACACCAGAATGGTTCCCAAGTGGCATCTACTCGGGTTGTATCTTTCCACTGGACTAACACTTCCTTGATGGTTCGATGATGCAGGCGATGCTCACGCTGGTCCATAACCGCTTGTGGTTGTAGCCAAATGGAGCCTTCTTCGTCCAACTCAGGAAGGTTGGTTTGAGTTTGTCACTTAGATCCAATCACCTTCTTTAAGCAGGAAACATGAAAAACTGGATGTAGCTTAGAATGATTGGGCAAAGCTAACTGATAGGCCACTTGTCCCACGCGCTTGAGAACAGTATAGGGACCATAAAATTTGGGCATTGGTTTCTGGAAATGGTCAGCCTTGAGGGAATTTTGCTTGTAAGGTTGCAATCAAAGATACACCTGATCCCCTTCTACAAATTGATGTTCATAGTGACCTTGATCTGCTTGTTGCTTCATGCGATTCTGGGCCATGACCAGATTCTCTTTAAGGGTACAGAGAATAGCTTCTCGAACTGTAAGCGTTTGATCAACCACCTGGACCTTCGAGACACCTAATAAATATGAGAGAAATGAAGGTGGATTTTGTCCATATACTGCTTCAAAAGGAGTCATGTGGGTATTTGTATGGTATGAATTGTTGTACCACCATTCAGCTAGTGGTAACCATTGAGCCCACTGATTTTTCTTTTCTGAGGAAAAACACCTCAAATATGTTTCCAAACACTTGTTGACAACTTTAGTTTGGCCATCAGTCTAGGGATGATAAGTTGTGTTGAGATTCAATTGGGTGCCTTGTAGCTTGATTAGTTCTTGCCAAAAATTGCTGGTGAAAGTTGGGTCACGATAAAAAACAATAGAATGCAGCATGCTATGAAGCTTCAAGATCTAATCCATGAAAAGTTGAGCCACAGTGGATGTTGTAAATGGGTGTTGAAGAGCACATAAATGAGCATACTTGGAAAGACGATCAACTACCACCATGATGACGGATTTATTGCCCCGATTTAGGTAAGCCTACAATAAAATCCATAGAGATATCTCACCAAATAGCAGGTGGAATCGGAAGCGGTTGTAGTGTGCCAGATTTGATTGTTTCTCCCTTGTTGCGTTGACACACATCACATTCAGCCACAAAATTACGAACGTCGTGTTTCATACCATCCCAGAAAAAAGAACGTTTGACCCTGTCATAGGTTTTGGTAAACCCGGAGTGCCCAGATGTGGGTGTAGCATGAAGCTCGAAAAGTATCGTGGATTTAAGTTTTCACTGTTTACTTAAATACAAACGGCCTTTGTATCACAACTCATCATGGAGCCAGGAGTACCCTGGGGAAAATGGAGAATTGGACTACAATTGTTGTATCAGATGCGAACTTTTGGGATCGTGTAGCCATTCCTGGAGAATGGCTTGCAGCCAATCTGGTACAATGAAGGAGAGAGAGAAAAGGGACCCTTCATCTTCATATTTTCAGGAAAGTGCATCCACAACCACATTGTCTTTTCCTTTCTTGTAAATGATCTCATAATCATATCCAAAGAGTTTAGTCACCCTTTTTTGTTGCTCTGGGGAGGAAATTCATTATTCCAGAAAATACTTGAGGCTTTGATGATCTGTCTTAATTTGGAAGCGTTGCCCCAATAGATAAGGGCACCAAATATCAATGACATGCAAAATAGCCAACATTTCCTTTTCATAGATTGATTTGCCCAAGTTTCGTTCAAACAGTTGTTTGCTGGTAAAGGCCAAAGGTCGACCCTCTTACGTAAGGACAATGCCAATTCCTTTCCCAGAAGCATCACATTCCAGGACAAAGGTATTTGTGAAATCAAGAAGATCTAGGACTAGAGTGGTGTACATGGCCATATTCAAGGTTTGAAAATCCTGAGCAACTGTTGGAGTCCAAGTGAAAGAATTATTTTTAAGGAGTGCAATGAGAGGTACTGCCGCAATCTTTCCATAATTCTTAACAAACTTGCGATAATAACCTGTTAAGCCTAGAAATCCACGTAATATTTTGAGAGTCTTTGGGTGAGGCCAGTCTTGCATAGGTTCAATATTTTTAGGATCCACCCTGACGCTTTCCTTCCCAACAAGATGACCCAAGTACTCGACTTTAGAGGTGCCAAAAGCACATTTATATTGTTTCAAGAAAATTTGGTGCTAAGAGATTAAATGGAGAACTCGATCCACATGAGCAAGATGGTCTACCCAAGTTTTGCTATAGATGAGGATATCATCATAGAAAACTAATACAAAATGACAAAGAAAAGGACGGAAAACATGATTCATGAGGCTTTGGAAAGTGGAGGGGGGATTACAAAAGACAAAGGGCATGACAAAAAACTCATAGTGGCCCTCATGAGTTCTAAATGAATTCTTAGGAATGTCTACCTCTTTCATACGGATCTGGTGGTAGACAGAACGAAGATCAAGTTTAGTAAAGAACTAGGTGCCACTCAATTCATCCAAGAGGTCATCAATGATAGGAATGAGAAATTTGTCTTTAATGGTGAGTTTGTTGAGGGTACGGAAGTCAGGACACATGCGCCAAGAACCTTCTTTCGTAAGGACCATGACCACCAGAGAAGAGTAGGGGCTCGTACTAGGGTGGATAACAAATGCGTTAAGAAGTTCTTAAACCATTTTCTCAATTTCATTTTTTGGGTAAAAGGGGTGATGATAGGGACGGATATTGGGAGGAAGGCTTCCTGTGACAAGGGGAATGGAATGATCATGAACACCACGAGAAGGAGGGATTCCTAGGGGAGTGTAAAAAACCACTTGATGTTTAGAGAGGATGGATTGGAGGTCCTACAACACAGAGGGTGTCTCGATTGCTTGTATGGCATGGAGTTGGGAAATAACGCCGGAATGACCTTTTTTTAGCATATTTTCCATGCAATGGGAACTAATGATATCAAGGGCAATCGACGGTGATGCCTTGGAACTTATATTATTTACCCTCCTGGTCAAATTGCATGGTTAATTCTTTAAAATCCATGAGAATGGGACCCAAAGTCCTTAGCCAGTCTGCACCCAACACAATGTCACAACCGCCCATGTCGATTGCAAACATATGATATTTCAGGTGGTAGTCACCAATTTGGAGACACACATTTTCACAATGCCCTCCACATTTCATGGACCTGCCATTGGCAATCATGATTTGGAAATTATTGACTACACAGATATAACAATTAGTCTCTTGGGCATTGTGGCGATGAATAAAATTATGGGTGCTTCCACTATCAACAAGAATGATGACCTTCCTATGCTTGATGTAGCTAATTAGCTTGAGGGTTTGGGGAGAAGAGAAGCCAGTGAGAGCATTTAGGGAAATGACTGTTTTGAATTCGGGAGGGTCTGAGGGAGGGGTTATTTATGTGGGTTCAGGTGACACAAACACAAGGGCAGCTTCAACATCCTCTTCTGAAACATCCTCTGAGATGGCCATAAAAATATTTTGTTCCTTACACTTGTGTCCCAGAAAATATTTTTCATCACAATTATAACAAAGGCCTTTGAGTTGGCGTTCAGCCATTTCTACCCTGGTCAATTTTTGGATCTTTAGTGGAGTAGAAGGAGGAGTAGGATTGACTGATTTAGTGAGAGGAATAAAGGAGGGTTTCTGGTTTTGAGAACAGACAACCTGTTGTGCTTCCTTAGTTATTTTAGTATCCTCAACCCAACTCTGAGGTCAAGCCATGAGAACATGGGCATGAATCTCATCCTTGAGGCCATTGATAAAACATTCTCGGAAAAAAAACATCAGACATGCCCTCTGTATGAAAATCCAGTCATTGAAAATCAGCTATAAAGTCTTCCACTGTGCCAGATTGTTTCAACTTTGTCAAATAGCCTAAATGGTTGGTGTCAGTTTCAAAGCATTCATAAAGCTCTGCCACAAAGTGTGTCCAAGCAATATACCCTTGATGAGAAGTTTTTTCTCCACTGCCACCATTGCCAACGTTCTTGATCTAGATGGAGAACACCATACTGGAGTTTGGCCAAGTCATTTGTAATGTCGTACAAAGAGAAATAATGTTCCATTTGAGTTACCCAACTAGTGGGATCTGAACCATCAAATTTGGTCACATCCACACACGGAAGGCGTAGGTCACGTTGAAAGTGATGGGGCAAAAAATTATGGGAATGAGAGGAAGTTTCAGCTTCGGTATGCAAAGGTGGGTCAAATAAGGGAGGATCATGCATTCCTCCATCGTTGCCTCAAGCTAGGTAGTGCAGTTCCTCAATTGAGGCAGCGATGGAGGAATGCATGTTTTTGTTGATGTTGTCAATATTGGAACTAAGTTGTCTCACTTCTTGTTGGGTCTCTGTGAAATTAGATTGCAAGGTATTGAAGCGATCTTCCAAGTCTTGGCTACAGGTATGGGCCATGATGACGAGGGAACCGAAAAGGGGTGGGTGGGGTCAAAAATTTGCTGAAAAATGATATGTATGACTGTGATAAGGGTGAAGAGATAAATCCAATGGAATAGGTCTCAAATAATGGTGCAACACAATCCATGTTTTTTTTTTCTTTTTTTTACACCTGCAGAGTTATACTCTGGTCTGAAGAATACTGTAGTGATGAAATGCCCAAATGTTTAACCAGGAAGAAATGTGTAGTGATTTGGAAACTCGAACACAGTTGTGTGACAATAGATCTTTTATGTTTTAATTTTTGTTTCCATCCCCAAGGGTTAGGCATTCAAGGGTTCTACAGACAAGGTTTTTCCCTGTGTTATATCTCTCTAATATACGTGTGGGGTCCAACAATAGTACTCGGCCCAATATCTTAGGGCACCAACTAAGGAGGCTAGACCATGCCCTTAGCTGTACTACCCGACTACCCAGGTACTAGAGAGTATCTTCCCGAGTGTTGTTCTCGGTG
>SNQJ01S0125546.1:0-11651 GCA_010110895.2 Picea sitchensis | reverse complement strand
AACAATGACATATCCAATACATGATACGTAGGGAATAGCCTATTGTGGCAGTATCTAGTGGTAAATGTTAAGATCTCGCCCGAGGATTACACATGTTTGACAATTAAAAGGGATGGATATGCCCCATCAATGTAAAAGGGCATGTAGAGGAATGACGTTTCTCGAAACTCTAAGAGTGTTGACAACGCCATAACACAAACCACTATCTCATTTACTTTTGAAAGGACTGACATGACGATAAAAGTAGAGATGTTCTGGTAGATCTCGAGAGAACCCATACAACACTCCCAATTAGTTACAAATAGGTGCATACCCCACAACTATACCGTCGTACAAAACACCTATCAATGAAATAATTTTTTTTTAGAAAATCATAAGACTCAAAACAATGTGATTCATTAACCCTTAAATAGATCATAAAACTACTTACTACAAAGAATCCTGCAATGTTGATTATACAATTGTTAAAACTTTTTATAAATTTAAAATGTTTGTTAATGTACTTCCATCTTGGTAAAAGTGGAAATCTAAATCTCTATCAAAATATACACTTTTTTAAAATATAAAAGAATTTTATTTAATTGTAATAATTTTTTTAAAATTTGATTATTTAATTTACATATATAATTTAAAAAATTATTAACATTTTTTAAAATGTTATGTTATTTTTTAAAATTAAAATAAATAGATATTAAAAAATAGAATTTAAAATGTTATATTATTTTTTAAAATTAAAATAAATAAATATTAAAAAATAGAATATATTATCAAAATTCTAAGTTAAAATGACCAAAAATTGAGTAATCTACATTATACTTTTATTAAAAACGCACTAAATTAATATATATTAAATGCATTTTATTTAAAATTAATTTTTAAATTCATCTATAACACAAAAATAATTTTCTATTTAATTTATATCTATAATTTTTTATTAATATTTAAAAAAAATTATATTACTTTTTAAATTAAATAAAAATATATATTATATTATCCAAATCCATACAAAATAGGTTAACTACAGTCCAACAAAGCCAAATCCATATATATATAATATACATTATACTATTATTATTAGTGGCCAAATCCATTATTATATATATGACTTTGAACAAGATGAGGAGAGAAATCTTTAAATACAGAGAATGTTGTTATCAAAAATATGTATATATAACCAAAATGCATCTCAATAACACGGAGTGATAGAACCCACAATGGGTAATACACATATTTTTTTTAATAAATAAGGGTATTCTCACTATAACTATAATACAAGCCGATAACGACATTATCCTTGGAAGATCTGGTTATTGCACATAACCTCCTGGTTATAGCCTATAGTTCCCTCGTTATCATTTAACCTTAGAGGGAGTATCATAGCCACGATAAGCCTATACACCTTGTAGGTAAACTCCAGAACTGTAGTACCCGACTTTAGTGACCGCTTGCTTCGAATGCTCTCTAATGGATTGCAACGACCCTATACCAAATACAAAACCCAGATATTATCAGTTCTACTCTATCAAGATACCAGAAATAAAAACGAAGTTACCAGATGGGAACAAGATATACTCTTACCTCGGACTTGTGTAGCCGGGTAGTACATTGGAGACCAAGAATGATCGCTTCCAAAGGTAGGGAGAATATGTAAACAACCACAAAAATGAGAGTTAGATCTCGGCTATGTTTTTAAACCAAAAGGAAAACTGATATAATTATAATCTAGACAATTGTATAAACCACAGTGTCCTCACCAACATCACCATAGTCTGTTGTTCCTCCCTTGTTAGAGAACATACTGTAAAACCAAATGTCTCTTATGAAAAATGAAACCCTAAGTTGACAGAGTTGGGAAAGACCTCCAGTACCCACCGAATAACAACAAAATGGATTAATGGTTTGATACATAACTCACTTTCCGATATGCAACAAGGTAGACGTACAATGTGTCAAACAAAGGTGTAGATATTTGAATCGACAAATCAGGGGGAAATCATTGCCCACCATTTTCATATTCAAAATTCGAATGTGGGGCATGCTCTTCCATCCACCAACTATAGAAAATTAAAATGCTCTGAATTGAATGCCCAAGACGAGAGGACAGCCTACGGTCAAACGACGGGGTCTCGAGGTTGGGCAGGGTAGTGGAGTCGCCGACGAGCGATATCTGGGACTCTGGGAGCAGAGAAGATGGCTCATGTCCATGATGCTCATCACTTTTTTCATGCATCATGATATGGCTTATGGCCATACACCCTGCACCTTGTACTTTCTATGGCTCATGGTTTCGACAGGATGGTGGACATGCGAAATTGGCATGATGCATACCATCCACAGATTCACTGTGAAGGTGCATCATACGAAGAACATAGCAAGGCCGAAAAGATACCTGTCAGAATTAGGAACTCGGGAGGGAAGATTTCTCCTGAGTTAGCCTACTCCGTAGAAGATACATAGTTTCCTCCATAACCGACTTCTGGTTGGAAAACAATTGACTGACCGAGAGGATAGAGACCATTCAAAGGGTGACCGCTTTAAAAGTCGTGGTAGAATTTATTAGCCATTGTAAATGACATTTGGAATCATTTTTATCTCCCACTTTCCCCTCTAGGGTACTCCATTCATAGTACAAATCATGGGAGATTATCGCACCTCACCCCACCCCACCCCACCATCACAGTTTTTATCCCATCCATTTACAATAGCTACACCTATACGCACCCCACCCCACCCCGCCATAACATTTTTTAACCCATCCATTTACAATAGTTGCACCTATATGCTATTCCATTTACAATAGCTGCACCTATACTATTCAGTGTGGTTGTCATGGTCAACAATACAATAAATGTTTTTTTGGAGCAACATGTATATATATATATATATATATAAACATGATGATTATGGTGATGGTGATGATGATGATGATTTTGTAGGAATCACAAAACATTTACATCTACACTTAGTACATCTAGGAACTAGATGAAATATGAAAACCAATGTGCTTATAGGTTTAATGTGAATATTTATAAAAATATAACACCAAATCAAGGGCTTTTACAAGAATAAAAGAACTTCCAAACTTGACTATTTTAATTCAAGGAATACCACATGACAACATTGAAGGAAACACACATAACAAAATTGAAATCCACTCAAGCTTTAATGCTAATGGTTCTTGATCCAATCTCAAAGTTGAAAATCCACATTCGTTATATGAAAAATAAATCAATTTACTCCATAATGAAAATTTTCATTGCACATGTTTGATTCAATTTTGGGATACCCACCTGCATTATCTCCAACAAAGATCTCAAACTTATTGCCAACTTCTCAAAATCCGTCTAAAACATGATGGACACAAGGCTCAGCATCTCTACAACATTTCATACACAAACAAATGAATGAACAAAGCTGGTGAACTGGAAATCATCCATAGACCACTTTAATAGGTATCCCTACACATGGGATGAAAATATGGCATTCATTTAACACAACTACAATAGATCTCAACATAGCTCTATACATTGAATCCCATTTGACCTATGCTATGGAATTAAAACTACGCTTCCCATGGAAATTTATTATCTAGATTGTCTAGCTATCAACGTATTTTTATCTACAAAAAAAAAATCGATCCAAAATATTTAGTGCCAAGTCAATCACATTATATGATAGACCTATATGAAATATAAATAGAGTCATTGTAATCATTTCATCCAACACAACTTCTTACTCGGGTGCACTATAAAGATTTATATACAAAAAAGGAGAGATTCAAGGTCCCACATTGTAAGTTTTGACCACTATGACATGATCCATACACCATCACCTAACCATGTGGTAAAAATCCCTCAAGTTTGATATACCACCATACCTTAGGATGAATCTGGTGTTGGATTTTGAGTTGCATTGGCCTTATTGTCAACAAATTATTAAGCATAGTGAAATTTGAGCCCCTAGTTGCCATGAGCAAGAGTTCAACATGTGTGCGTCATTTAATTAGATCATGGCCAAGATCATGTGGCAGCTCACACCACAACTGCTCAACTGCTCAAAATTTTCATAACAAGTCATTTCCTGCCAAAGTCCAAGTACTTTCACAATTAAGCAAGTGAAATACAAGTTTCATGATCTATTGGATAGTGCCATGGAGTCTACTTCTTCAACAAAGAAATCTAACATAATGGAGACCAACACTTCTCATCTTTAACACAATGGGTAACCTGCTCAGTAGAGGTAGGGTTCACATTTAGTTTACATAATTCATGTATTTGAATCCCACACTCGCCATATTAGTGGGTCTTTCAACCATTTAGTATGTAATTCATTGCATCCCCATCAATACAATAGATAATGGGAACAAATCACATAACTAAAAACTAAATGTAAATATCTCAATAGTGCATCGATATTGTACAAGTTTGGTCAAGCTCATCATAAAGATAATGCATATTTTTTCTTTGTTTCACATAAAGGTATTTAATGATTATGTTTGGGATTAAAAACTCTATTAAGCTTGGTAAAAGTTTCTAATGTGTATGTTCTTGATTAAGTTTAGATATGAACTTGCATAAAATGAACCTTGTCAACATCAGAAAACCTAAAATAGGGATTACAACAATGGTATGACCCCAAGGGGGGGGCATATATGGGGTTAAATGTATATGATATGACCCCAACATGGGCATATATGGGATTAAATATAAATGTAATAGGTAAATGCATATGTATAGTGGTCAAATTAAGAATACACGGGACAAATGTACAATGTGTGAATATATATATATGGTTTTTTTATCAGTCCTAAAACTAGTCTCAAATAGGGGTTTTTGGTAGAAGTTTCATATATGAATATTTGAAAGTAAAAATTGAAAACCACTAGTTCCATTGTAAATAAAACAAACCATAGTATCTCTGGTAAAAAATTTAGAATCACATCGGAAATTTTGGACACGTGGCATTCCATACAAGTTCACTCTATGGAAAGGGCCAAGAATCAACAAGTTTTGCTGAGATGAAACATCATAATACTATAGACCAAAAGTTCAAACTCATAAGGACCGAAATTTTAGAGATACCTTGGGATAGAGATCGACCAACAAGACAATCTCCAAATTTAGGTTTTAAAAGGTATGTTAATTTAAAATTATCATAACTTTTGATCAACATGTCCAATTAAGGTGTTTAAAAAGGTGTTGGCAAAAAAAGGTATTAAATTGGGAAAATGATAATTGGGAAAAGGATAATAACTATATTGGATCATTACTTCTAATATATTGTGGTTGCAAGTTGAAGGTTTAGGGTTATATCTCAATGAAGAATCAATGGCAACAATTAATTTTAGTCAATATGAAGATAAAGATGAAATGAATACCATGGAATTGTTGAGGATGATAAATGAAACTAATTTGATTCCTTCTTGGGTATATTTTTCTTTTCGGGGGTAATGCTTCTATGTGATGGGATAACTTTGATGAAGATAGTTGATCGAGATTATGTTGAGAATGAAATGAGATATGCAAAAAAATACAACATAAGGAACAAAAATACAGTGAAACCCAACTTTTATTAATGAATAAATAGAAAAACACTATAGAACACAAACTAGCTAAAATGGTGGTAGCTTGTAAGAGAAATAGATGCATGCTACACTCATTTGCAATAAGCATTACATCATGCTCCATTTCATGCTCAAATGACCTCCTTTACCTTTATTATATATGAGAGAGTGAGAGGAGAATAATTCCCATTATGCATGTTGGATAAATTGGTCTAAGTTTACAAAATTCTATTGGAATGTAAAACACTAGGACTTCCAAGGAGATCACCCATCCTAGTATTATTCTATCCCAAGCACGCTTAGCTACAGAGTTCTAATGGGATCCGATGCATTAACCCTATAGGCATGTACATACGATGGTTGTAATTTAAAAATGAACATGACATTACATTACATTCCCCATCAAAAGGGTGAATATCATGGTTTATCAAAACCATAGACTCAAAATTGTTGATTCAGTGGAAAAAGTGGATGGCCACCGAGATCCACCTAGATCAATTCTCCTCCCTTAGGAGACAATGGTCCCCATTGTGTCAAGTTTCATTGGGAGATGGGATAAACTTTAATGAATTTGAACCTTAGTGAGTCGCTTTCCTTGCTGAAATAGTTGTCCTACTTATACTATGCATTAGCATGTTGAAGTTTGTCATGAACCTGTCGTTGGAGGTGCTAGATCCGATTTCAGACTATTTCGTTGGAGGTGATAATGAATAAGAAACAATTTCAGACTATTTTGTTATCTTTGTTGATTCTAGCCTTTATGTTCGCAAGTTCATTTCCATGACGTTCATGCCTCGAGAGTTGAATGTTCTTTACATACCAGAATTTGCAAAGATGTTGAATGTTCTTTACATACAGGAGTTACGTTCATGCCTCGAGAGTTGAATGTTCTTTACATACCAGAATTTGCAAGGATGTTGAATGTTCTTTACATACCGGAATTTCCGAGGATTTTGCGTGAAGGCTAGGATGACGATGACTAATTCTTCCTCAACGGTGAGATAGTTTCTTCAACTGCCTAGGAACTCTTCTTAAAATGAAATGGAGCTCTCTATAAATTGTCTCTAGCGTTGGAATATTTAGCATCATGCATATGTGCAAAGAGGGTGAGGCAGTTACCAGGTGGCCAGACGACAAGATAAAACCCTGGGTAGATGAGGTGGCCATGCCGAAGAAAAGAGTTCTCACCAGATGCAAAGCATTGTGGCCATGTGATGAATCATTGTCAGACATTCAGAGACCTCCACTGCAAACCTCTTCAGAAACCACTAAGAAATCTGTTTTTTTCAATTATTTATTAATTCTGACAATTAGTTAAAAATAATTCTCAGGGGAATTAAGTCAAATTAGATATCGATCAAGTAAGAATTATTTGATTTGTGGGCTCGTTGAAAGTTACCAATATGTTTTCACATGAAGACGACTTCAATACACTTGCATAAACCTGAGACTCACCTTCAAAAATGAGTCATAGATTGGCGTTAAGTAATATACAGACCAACGCGTTAAGTAATATAGGCGTTAAGTAATATACAGATAAAAATTCCAAAAGAAGAATATGGAAGTATGGTAATAGTTCGAATAAGTGAATCATTTTATTGTCACTTTACGTGGCTTTGTATAGTTCGAACGAATGGTTTCCATGGTTTACAACGAGTATTGATATGCAATGAGACTCGGAACATTCATTGAATGACGAAGGTTGAGCCAAGTCGAGGTTTCTCTTCCTCGGACTATGTTTCCACGTGGTTGGATAGTACGTACTTCCTTTAATAACCGACTTGTAGAAGATACGTAGTTTCCTCCATAACCGACTTCTGCTTGGATAAAAATTGACTGACCGAGAGGATAGAGATCATTCAACGGGTGACCGCTTTAAAAGTCGTGGTAGAATTTGATAGCTGTTGTAAATGACATTTTGAATAATTTATCTCTCACGGTAACTCCATTCATAGTACAAATCACGGGAGTTTATCGCACCCCACCCCACCTTCAAATTTTTCATCCCATCCATTTACATAGCTGCACCTATACGCTATTCATTGTGGTTGTCATGGTCAACAATACAATAAATGTTTCTTTGGAGCAACATGTATACTCGAGTGTTATTCAATCTCCATTGTGTGGGTTATTTAGGGTGAGATCATTTATTGTGTTGTATGAATAGAACTCATTTTAGGATTTTTTTATTAATTTTTATTGTTTTATTTTTGTAAATGCTCCACAACATTATAGTAGGGAGATTAGGGTGGGGAGGAGAGAAACACCCTCTCGACTTATCATCTAGCCACTTTAATAGTTATCCTTACATATGGTATGAAAATATGGCATTCATTTAACACAACTACAATAGATCTCAATATAATTCTATGCTTTGAAGCCCCTTTGAATTATGCTATGGAATTAAAACTACACTTCTCACTTCAAGTAAGAGGAAGAGGAAGAGGAAGAATATCAAAAGGCTCGAGTTTCCACTTCAAGTAAGAGGAAGAATATCAACTTTCAAGATGCACCTAATAGTGGTGAGGGTGGCAGTGTTCAATGAGTGACTAATGATTGTCATTTTGTATCTAGGGAAATAAATGTCATTCTTTTATGTTTGGGCACAAGGTGTCATTTTCTATACTGGGCACAATGTTCCATTTTGTAAAAAAGTATCAGAAAAATTATTATGGTCTTGAGAATGAGTTTTCTTATTAATTTTATGAAAAACATCCATAAGGTTTATTTGAGCTCGACCAACAATGTTTGTTTCAAGCGACATTCATCGGAGTTGTGCCCATACCTCGTACGAATCCAAAGCAGAGAGATATCATCAACATGGAAAAATGTACACCAAATCGAGTTGCTACTTCCGAGATGACGTTACTCATTTCAAAAGTTGTCTAGCGCTGCAACAACAACCCAAACATATGATTTGCACTTACTCAGGAAATATGTGGGTATTCAACCTCGCCACATTCACAACACTCACAATTCAACATTCGTTCTGGGTGCAAGAAGTTGCGTACAACATTTTCAGTCCAAGCTGATAGAAGGGATTATAGAGAGGACGAGAGACTATGGAAGTACGCGTTACACGCCCCCTTGCTTGGTAGAGAGAAAATCATTTTCTAAGTTCTTATGGGAGGAGGAGAGTAACCTCTGTCCCTGCCTATCGTTGAACAAGAAAAAAAGGTCTCTCTCCCAAATGAGTTGAGGTGGGGTTAAGGGCTCATGTCCATGGGTTTAACCAAATCACGACTAAGAGTTAAGCATGCATCCCATGATAATTATCTAAGGACCCATATGACCAAGGCCTTGGAACCTTGCGCTAGGCCCGAAAGGAGCTAAGATTTCTGGCTTCAGGACTACAAGAGTTCGGAGCTCCAGGGTGTTATGGTGTTACCACTCTCCAACCAGATGAAGGAAACTTTTTGTTACAATTACCCGCAAGGTGGACCGACATATGGCAGTTCCCTTAACCATGACTATGGAATCTATCCCACCATTAAACCCCGACCCACTTACTAATCGTGAAGTAACACAAGACGCAGATCCGAGGGTATTCGAGAGTTTCCCTGGTCGTAGGATCTACGCTAAGTTCAACCTGTCGTTGACCACTTCGGGAGGATAGAGGTGTCATAGCACCAAATTCCCCGAACACCGGAATTTCAAATTAATGCGATCCGTGGATCTGTGGAGTCCATTAAGAACCCCTCCAAATGGTCTGATCAACCAGTGGAAACATTGGCGTATAACACTCCGAGGAAGTCCTACTTCGGGAGAACGGAGTTGTCATAACTCCAAAACCCTCAAACAACAGAGCTGGGAATTAACGAGAACCATAGATTTAGGGACGCTTCGGGATCTTCCCTGGCTATTAGATCTAGATTGTGGTCAGCCCGACACTAACCACTCCGAAAGCAAAGGGCAATTCACACAACGGATTCCCCCGAACATCAAAGTTACGAAGTAAAAGAGGCCGTAGATCTATGGATCTACATGGATGCATCTCGACCGTGAGATCTAAGGGGCATTGGAAGGATTCCTATGTGGAGTGATGTGTCATTCTAACTTCACCTAGGATGACGTGGAGCCACATTCGACGTGCCACGTGTTACCTTGATTCATAATTTTCACAGACCCCATGTGCACATTAGAACGTGACATGTGTCACCCACTGATGGGGCCACCTATCATATCTTCCTCACTGCGTGTCACTCCCCTGGCACATAATCGCTTGGCCTATTAGCATGTGGAGTACACGTGACCCACCTATCCTTGCCTATGCATTTAATATTCCATCACACGTGAGGATGGACCCTTCGGGAGTCTCGGACTTCGAAACTATGGAGGTTTGGTGTAACACACCAAGGCCGAGCCCCTACTGAATTGTAATTATGTTTATAGGCTGGTGAGCCGAGTGGTTATAAGCTGAGAGACTTATGTGTTTATTAGGGTGGTGAGCCAGTTTCTAAGGACAATGAGCTCGATTTTTTATATGTAAACACTCACATCATTAATAAAATTACCTTGTTGCATGTAGATCGACCACGAAGAAGAGCTATGGGGCACTAAACTCCACTTGGTAGGGTAAGGAAAGGGGGCTAGGAGTCTAGGCCTAGGGGCTAAGCTAGAGGGCTTACCTCTAAGGGAATAATATTTTATTATTATTTCCCAAAATCTATGGTTGACATAAGTCATGTTGTCCTAAGTTCCAGGGAGAAAGGGGAAGAAGTGCTAAGTGGAACTCATGCGGCTTCAGGAAGACATGTGTCAACCTGGGCGGATGGAGTTTATAGCTAGGAAATCCATCTCATTGGGGGTTCAGCTTCCCACTCTGGAATTGTTCCCATCCTTGCATCTGGACCAATTTGGAGTTTTCCTCACGACCCTTATGATTCTCTTGAAGTATGTTACCTTCCCGATTGACCAGGGATTCACGCATGGAACCAGTTCTCCATCATCATCGCCTTTGTATCTAGAACGCACCTTTGGAATCTTGCAGTCATACTTTAGTTATCCCATGCGTTTCCTGTGAATCCTGACACAATTGTATTCTCCTGAACCGGGTTGTGTCTTAGCGTTTGGTTGTTTCCATTTTTGGTTTCCATACCCGGTTTTTGTTGCTATCGTCACTCGTGTGTAGTTGAATGTTGTTTCTTTTTTCTTTGGAGATGAATGGAAGAAGCAGGTTGTCAGGCCTATGAGAAACTCTCTCCAAGTGAGAGAGTGTGCTAAGGAAGTGAGTTCTCCTAGAAGGGATTCCTGTAGTAGCTATAGTACTCTAAGACTTCTGGTCCAACCTATTGTTGAAGCCCAAGGTAAAGGAGGTGTAGTAGTCGATGGACTTGTATTAGTGAATGTGTACCCTCTTAGGGTGGAGCAGCCGTGTGGAGAATGAGGGTCTATGGGTGTAAGTGGTTCCTGGGATAAAATATCCTTCTTGTTGTTTTGTGCAACTTCTTTGTTGTCCTTGCCAAGCCTAGAATTCTCTTGTCCGGTAGAGGTTAGTCCCATTTCAGGGGTGACCCACTGCTGAGCGTGATGAACAACGTGGTATAAGGCTGGGAGGTTCGTGGAAGGTTTGGATGTATTTAGTGGTCATATATTAAAATTTAAGTACCAATTATGTGCTTGTTGTATGCTGTGTATTTGTATTTGCATTATAATTAATGAGTATTGCATGTGTATGTTGTATATGTTACATGTGTAGGATTACTTTTATTTCCGCATTAATATGTTATTTATATGTAGAATAGTCATTCTATGTTTATATGGATGTGTACATTTTTCCACAAGTATCTCTGTGTGGCATAGCGAACAGGGAGCAGGTTAAGGATGAGTATGCAACAATTTGGTTACAAATTGGTATCAGAGCTAAGTGAAGTGTCTGAGTAGTGATGTTGCTCGGCCTGTTGGTGGCTGGGGACGTTACAAATTGGTATCAGAGCTAAGTGAAGTGTTTGAGTAGTGGTGTTTCCTAGCCTGTTGGTGGTTGGGGATGTTACAAATTGGTATCAGAGCCATGGTTTCAACATTGAGCCTGGATGGGCCATGTTAGTGGAAGTTGAAGCAAAAGTTTCAGAAAAGAACTATTGTCGAA
>SNQJ01S0125545.1:29651-50185 GCA_010110895.2 Picea sitchensis | reverse complement strand
CAGCAAGGAGACTCCAATAGAAAATCAAGAAGGTCGTAGCAAGGAGAGGATTTGCTCAGTCTAGAGAGAAAATAAAATTATGTAATGTGAGGGGTAGGAGGGGTTCTATTTATACTTTATGTTAGGTATTAAAAATATAAATTAAATTAAAACAATTAATATAACATGTTTAAATTAAATAATTTAAACATGATATAGTAAACATTTAATTTAAAG
Organism: Picea sitchensis; assembly: GCA_010110895.2. NCBI lineage: Eukaryota > Viridiplantae > Streptophyta > Pinopsida > Pinales > Pinaceae > Picea > Picea sitchensis. Next base: position 49,969 of record SNQJ01S0125545.1, on the reverse strand, counting down.
TTTAATTAACCCTTAAGACAAAACAACATAAAACCCTAAATCACACAAACAAGGGTAGGAGAGGATTAAGGAGGGTTTACAAGGTGGCAATACTCGTTCATTCATTTTCATGGTGATCTTATTACTTTATCATCATTGCATATGCGATCAATTTGCCTCGAAACGTTTTCTGGAATTTTATCAACCAAGGTCCAAGACTAAGGATCAACCCATGCTCTAGGAATGGGTACCCTGGACCATGTCTACAGGCCCCAGACTTATCTAGGGGGTTTAACTCCTTGGTCCTATACTAAGAACCACAGTCGTATATTGGAGGCCCTCTCAAGGGTCTTTATTGCTTGATTCTAGACTAAGAACCCCAGTTGTATACTGCAGGCCCTAACAATGGTCTTTTTCCATGGAACTGACTGTTTGGTCCTAGACCAAGTACCCCAGGAGTGCACTGGGGGGCCTAGATCTTGTCTAGGGTCTTAGCCATCCTTTCAGAGAATGGCTCTTGCAGTTACTTATAAATTTAACAATAAGTAAATTGATATTTCATTGAATTAGTTTAGTTGATGTTTGGTCCCTCTATGTAACTTTTGGTCACCATAAAATATTTCAAAATTATGTATTTAGTTCAACTATATCCACAACTATCCAACAATTTTTACTTAAATATATCAAGTCATCCAAACAAACAACTAGGTCCCTTCATCTTAATTTAATTTATATTAGGTTCATACAAACAACCGTCAATCCCATCCCAATTAACATGACAATAAAGGGATTATTATAAAAACTCCATTTAAACAATGTTAATGGGAAGTTTAAAGAAATGGCATATAATCCATGTTCATGCAAAACCTTCCCTACATCAAAGGGGTCAACAATATGGTCACTAAGGTTCTAATAAATAAGGATATCATTGCCACTTTTAAACCCCTTGAAACCATTAGATAAAAGATGATATCAGTGAAGGATACCATGGACCAATGTTAGTATAATTGGTCTATACGGTAGAATGAACTTGTGGAAAAAACTACATTAGGGAAACTGGGTGATCATTGCAAATTAGGATTAAAGAGCATGGAGGTAATATTAAGAATGGGCTCACACACACCTCATCATTAGTCAGGCAATCCAAGACACCAAAATCTTGGCCAAATTGATTCATGGATGAATGTTTAGTTTGTGCATATTTTTCTTTGATGTGGATTGTGAATGATAAACCTCTCAGTGGAATGGCAATCCCTTGGCGAACCCAACTTATGATTTCAATGAATTCTATGTGGGTTTTTTTTATTATTGTGAAAAGTTTGTGGTTTTATCTTCTGTTGCTTATCCTTTTACACATCAGTCTGTGCCTGAAAAGATGGTTTGGAGCTGAATCGACGGTCGTCACTTCGTTGTTTAACGACCTATAGATTGAAATGCGTTGTTTTTGTGTGCATGGGTGATGAGTGAAGGATAAGAATTTTCCATGCTGTCTATGGACCCCTTAATTATCTTTTGGTTGATTGATTCATGGTTGAATGACCAGTATTTGTGTTTTCTAATGAGCAAGTACCTCTGTGGCTTGATTGTTTAAAACTTTGATTTATCTCTGTGTTTTAAATTGCTTGAACTTGTGTACATCTTTGGATTTTTTTTTATAAACTCTGCATTGTGGATAGATATTGTGGAGTGATGTCGACATGAAATTATGCAAACATTCCTCACAAATGCTCTAGGCATTCTCAAGGAGGAATAACAATGACTCCTTCTTCAACTGAGACTCCGAGTAAGCACCAACAATCTCGTCAACGGAGATTTTCAATCGAGTCTGTAAATAGATCAACTGCAGAACCTGCTCAAACTAGTGTTATGGATGCAACCTTCTTGGATAGGTTTCACATAAACACTCCTACACCTGAGAATGTAGGGAATAGCTCTGGACCAGAGAACATTTCTGGTAAGTTTCTTAAATTTTGTTTATTTTTGTTGAATTTTGTTGTATTTAAATTTATGTGCGGTTAGATATTGAAGTTACTTTCAAATGTGTGTGTAGGCAATAAATTTAGAGCAAGGGGTGACAATGAGAGTGTTTTTCATGAAGATTCAAATGTCGGTGCAGAGGGAGAAGGTGGAAGTAGGAGGTCACGTTATGAAGAAATAGAAGATTACACACCGACATCCACCTATCCTTCAGAAGTTGGCGATGAACTTCCCTGGGAAGGGACTACAGAAGCAATGACGCTTGAGCGATGCTCAGGTGTTAGAAAGAGGTTGGAAAATGATTTGGCGGTCTTGGAACTTCCTTTGGAGAGCAAACAAAGTTTGCAAATTGTTTTGCATTCACTTGAAAACTTTATGGATGCATATCAGAAGATGGGGCCAACCACTGATAGTTTTGTGGATCTAATGAGGTGGCAAAAGTCAGAGGTGATGGGTCCTGATAAATGGGATACCGTAAAAAATAGAGTTTCAAAGGAAGACGCCATATCTATGTTCAATTTCAAAGAGGGTCCAAAGCAGAAAATGTTGAAGGTGCAATATTTTATCATCTTTGTTCCATGTTATCATCCTAAAATGGATGTGGAACTTATGTATTTTACACTGTTACTATTTAGACTTTTATTATAATGTATATGTGCATACATATATTTCATCATTTTGGAGTTCAAAATAGCAATTTGTCTTATGTATATATTTGATTTCTCATAATATGATTTCTCATAATTGATGGTAAAATAGTGGCAAAGTTAACTTGTTATGAACTAATGTTTGCTTGAAGATATGGTGATAGAATTATTCAATCTTTATTTTATATGTATGGAACCTTTTTATGTGAATATTTATATGATAATATAGAGTTACAATGCTTGAAGATATGGTGATAGACTTACTGAATCTTTATTTAATATGTATGGAACCTTTTTATATGCTCATTGAAATATTTATGAAATGTATAACTTTTCAATGCAATGAGAAATTATTTTTTCTAATTTTCTTCTCTTTAATCTTGATGTCACATGTTTTAATCTTGATGTCACATGTAGATACATAAATAAAATGTTGTATTCCCAACTAGATATATTAATTGATTCTTTCAAATGATGTGCCTTGTTCAAATCTATCTGAGTTAAGTCACCATTATATGTGTATATTTACCACAAAATTTTTGGGTCAAAGTTAACAATTTCATAATTACAATTAGCATTTTGGAGCTCTTTGAAAATTCCATTTTCACATTTTTAGATTTTATATTCACTCTTTTGGATTTGATATTGACACTTTATTCGTCTTGATTCTAGGTGATAAAACCAAGTTTAATAAAAAATTATTTCAAGAGTTGATTTCATTTTTTCTTTCATAAATATTTGTCAATGAGAATAAGAGAGTGTATAAATCCATGAAAGACTACGAAAATGGCTTAAAAAATAAAAAAATAATATTTAATTGCTACTTGTAAATCCATAAGTATTTAATTGCTACTTGAAAATCCATAAGTATTTAATCACTACATGTAAATCCAATAGTTATTATTGGAATTAGAAGATTTAATTTTTGGTAAAATTATAATTTGATCCTAATTGTTATTATAAAAAAAATTGGACAGCTCATGTGAAATTACAATTTTACATTGTTTTTAGTATCTAGATTGTTTTTAAGAATGGACTTTGCTATCACCTAACATTTTGTTTTCTATTGATGGGTTTGAAACGTGAACGATTCGTTGTAATAGGCCATTTACCTTGACCATTGATTCAAATATTATGTGTTAACACCTCTTTCTTTTAATATTGTGTAGTATGTTTTCAACTTTCTAAGATAAGGTTTTTCATGGAAGTGGTGGAAATTTTTAGGGATGGAATTTGATTGGGCTCATCAAATATGATTAATATTTTAATATAATCGTTCATATTGACATTGTTGTGAAATAAACAATTATAAATATTTTGAAAATGTTGATATGAAGTTTTACGACTTCATGTGAGAAGGTTTTTTTGTAATTAACATGATTTAATCACCTTACATATAATAGTATATATGCTTTCTCAACATGTGTGCCTCTTTATGAACATGGGGAAAATCAAAGAGTATGGTTGGAAATTATGGTTTTGAAGGGGACGGCTCCATAAGACATATATGGGAATGGGTTCAAACATTCTAAAGCAAGTAAACCCCATAGAATAAACTTCATTAAAATATATTTTACTTTTCTTAACATGTGATCCATTTCCAATCACAAGATGTACAATAAGAATTTGATATCATTATGCTGCTATCATACTATGTTTTCTTTAAAAAAGATAGTCTCATCCAAATGTTAGAAAGGGGCATGCTTAGAAGTATATATGACGACGGGTTTATAATTTGTAAGTACTTCTTTTACTCTTATTCAAATATAGTGCATCATAAGTGGTTTCCTTGTTATTATATTAATTCTTGTTTAAATACCAAGAACATAATTTTAACACTAACTAAGATGCAAATTCATTAAGTTGTCTCACTCCTACATAGTATCTTTTTATAAATATCATAAATGAAAATATGTTTGAAGATAGTCAAAACAAGCTATCAAAATCTGTAATATACTTTCAATGAAAAATTACAAATTATGGAATGTACATGTGCCAAGTTTGTTTAAAAACCACGTAATGGTATTCCATCTTCAATTATTCGTTCATGATTGACTTTAGACATTTTCCATTTTTTAACTTTTTTTTTTCTTTTTTTTTTATTGAACTTCTATTAACTTTATGTGCATTACACATACCAAATGACTATATTGACAACTTGTGACATCTGACTAATAGTCTTGAAAGTGAACATGAGTATTGGTTTGATGGGTTTCTTGAAAAAATATCCTTTCAATACAATGGATCCTCTTTCATATATAAAACCGTTATCATCAAAATCTTCTAATAGCCTCATTTTTTGTGACGTGCATCGCATCAAATAATATTTCACTTTTTCAGTGTTGCCTACAGGTGCAACCACGGAAAAAAAATCTCCTGCAAATAATTGGATATATTGGACAACAATTAATTCATGTTAGATTATCACACAAGTATGTACCTATGAGTTATTTGAAAAAATTTAAACATAATTTAATTTTACCTTCTCTAACAAGAACAAAAACTCTATCGCCATCAACTGACACTATAGTTTCATTTGATTCTATCTCCTCTAATCTTGCAAGTGGCATTTTCCCTTTTACATTAAGTTCAATATGTTTCCAAGCTTTAACATATCCTGCATTTTCGTTCTTGCAAATACCTGCGGATTCTGAGTCGTCTATGCAAACTGAACAAAAACAAGAGTCATTTCGTCTATCAAATGCAAACCCATTTTGAAAACTTTTTTTTTTAACTGAATGTATTTTTCTTGTTCCAGGTATTGTACTGGCGTCATACACGATTGATCTATGTACATCCTCTATTCCAACATGCCAAAAATACCTGCACAAGACAAGAACTTACTAACTTGAAATCTATGAAGAAAATGATTTGAAAATTGAATATAAATTTGAACACATTCAATTTATATATCCAATAATAATACATACATAGCATTGATATATATAGACACACAGCGCACATCCCTTGATGGATTATATTCATGGCTTGGCACCATATTGCACCATTCAACAACTTGTTGGTAGTTCGTCGATGCGGCATGAGGTTGATTTGATACCTTGAAATGCACATTGCCACATGCCTTTGCACCATCGTGCTCTCCTTTTCCATGACAGTCTCAACAAAATTACAACAATATGAATTTTTAATTTTTATGAGGCGAGCATAACCAATGAGATGATACAGAATTTGGTACATTGCTTTTAATGGACCATATTCAATGTCGATCAAATATGATTTGTTCTTTCAATGAGATCATGGAATTTATCAACACAATGGTGTACATAATGTGTGTGTTGTCGTTGATCATCACTTATATAAAGTAGTATTTCTTTAATATTTAATGTCGGAATTGTCTTTGAATTGTTTTTCTATGTTTAAATACTCAGTTGAGCTTTGTCTATATAGAAAATGGACAAATATAGTGACTTGATAAGAATGATAATATTCATCTATATTTCTTTTTATTGGCAGATGTAGCAATTCTCACCAAAGAATAAACTGAGACAAAAGAATTGTCATGGTGGAAACACTTCCATGGAATTTATTTGAATTGCCAGATCTTTCCATCGAGATCCTAATGTAGATACTTGGTGTATTTATGGAATTTTAACTTCCTCAAACTTCTTTAAAAACTCTATCAAGCAGATTTTATATACCTTCAAATCAATCCTTTTTGGAAATAGCATTTGAAGAATGTGGAGTTGTCTTGCTCAAATATTCATATCTTTTTCAATTGACTCTTATAATAGAAAATGATTGGAATCATTCATATCAATATGATAATTTCAGTGAAACAAACTTAGATTTCCCTAGCGATCACATTTCTTTCTACCGACACATTTTTTTTTGTAAATAAATAATAAATATTCTCTTTCACATGAATTTGAGATATAAAAACAGTGGAAGGAGGAGGTGAATCTGGCAAAAGTTTTAAATAAATCCAAAAATGTGTCGTAATAAAACTCAAACTCCATATGATAACGAAAAAGCATGTCAGGGCGATGATGGGTCCAACAAAACCATGGTTTTGTTCTACTGCAGTATATTGATAGGAATTTTAATTTCTTTGTGCTCTTCTTCGAATTTATTAAACAACTCTATTTACGTCGTGGCAATATATGTTTTGGATGTTCTTCATATTGATTTTGTGTTATTCTTGTGCTTAACACATCCCTTGTATGTGGTAAGTAAGTTCTTCAAACCAACAATTCACAGACCCAGTTCATTTGCTTTATTTTATAGATACGTCTTTGTAGGGTTGTCACAGAAATCAACGTCCAACAAGCCAATTCATCATTTACATCTATTTGGAAACAAAATTTTTAATGTTTGTATGATGGTTTTCTTGGCGTTCCCAAAGTTTTTTCCATGAGTCGTGTCAAGTCTGCTTTTATATTGCTCCTGAGAGCAATTTGTTGTTTGTAGCGTTTCATTTTAACCTGAGACATCTTCTTTAGAGTTTTCCAAAATCTTTTAATACTAGTTATATTGTTAAAACGATACGGTACCTTTATATCTTTTATGCGACTTTTTGGATGCCCAATAATGATCAGCTTCTTAGCTTTCTTGACTTCAATGAGAAAATTAAAAGTTGGGCTTTAATGTGTTGTTACGGATTCATCTTTGAAATGAGTATTATACATATTCTTAGTTAGATATCTTATATAATCCTCTTGCTTTTTTTTCTTTTCAAATTTGTACGTATCAACATTTTCTAATATTTCATCATCAATGTTGATATATTCTCACGCATATTTCAATTTAAAGTTTATATTAAAAACATAACTGAACACAAATTCACTAAGTTATATATGGTTGAGTGTTCATCTTATATTAAAATCTAAATTTATGTACACATATCTATAAGTGATTCGTCTTCTAATTCAATTATGGTTTCAACATCTTCTATTGAGCATTGTAAGGACAAATCTGTATTTATGTTTTTGAAAAACATCAAATTGTAATTAAAATCAATGATTATATTATTTACAATATTTTTAATTTGGATTCTATACTTTGAATTTTGTACTTCTGAATATAGTCCCAATGTGTGTAGTGTGCTTGATCATCATATCTGTATGCATACTTGGTTGAACTTTTTCTTGTTGAAAATGTCTATTGAAATTATCATCGTTTGTTTCTTCAATGTTTTCACTTTTTTGTTTCCTTCTCAGATAAAGCTCTTTCCTTTTTTCGATTTGGTGAGTATCATCTGGAGTGCGATCATATTTTCTCTTGTAAGAAGCTTTTGTTTCATTGATTTTTATAGTTATTTATAAAGATATGTTCAACATAGACTTCATCTTGAAAAATCCAACATCAACATTTATTTTTCAACACATAAATTGTTATTTCAATAAAAACTTAAGACAAACATCATTTACCTTATTCAACAAAAACCAAAAGATGATTCAAAACTTTCTTTAAGTGCTCTAGAAAACCACAATGTATCAATATTGATCCTCTGATTAAGACTATGAGAATAGAGATATATAAAAATAAAAAGAATCACGGTACAATCGATTAATGAAATGCTTTGGAAATCTTTATCCTCATTATGTTTCTTATTTATTTGATGGATTGTGTTAAATTTGTTCGGTTTTAATCCTATTTATACAATTTGGCTGAAAAAACCATCTGACAGTATCGTTTCATATTTCAAATGGACCCAGATTCTGACAGGTCCATTGAAAAGGAGTCAGTTTTAGAAAGACACAGAACTCATTAGTTAACATTCAATTAGATTTTTATACTTCGGCCGAAAATTGATGACCACGGTAGAAATATTCGGTAGAAAAATGAAATTGCAATGAAACTAAACTAATATGCCCCAAACATGACTAAACCCGGAGGTTCCAGGACTCTGAAAATTGAAAGGTGGTTTCGAAAGTATTTTGACATTTTAAAATTGAATCTACTTTCAATTACATAATTTGTTTCATTTTCTTTATTTTATTTAGATTTAAAAAAAAAATCACTACATAATATTTTCACGTGACATTATGATTCAATGAAAAGAATGCTCAGTATCTCAAAATGTCTGATTGAAAAAAATTGAAAAAACTATATTCATAATACTTAAACTGTTCATTTCAAAGGGGTATATTTAAATTTTAGTTTTAACTAAAAATTAAATGAATCTAAAGGTGTAAGAAAAACATGTTTTAAACTCTTACCCAGCGTTTTAGGGTTGGTCGACTTCAAAAATTCTAGAAATTATAATATTCATCAGATTTAAATTCAAATAATAGCCATAATAAAATAGAGTCTCTTTAGATTGTTTCAGTGTATTTCATTTCTTAAAACATAAGTTTAATAATATATACATTTTTTTTGAAATAAGTAACTCATTATCATTCATTTCATGTTTAAAGAACACACTGTTAAACAATTTTCAAATTATTTTATCAAATCGATAAAAAATTGAAAAATAGTAATTGGAAGCTAAACAATTCTTCACAAGTTTTTTTTATTGGCAAAAGTGAAATTCTAAATTAAAAAATGCTTTTATATGTGGGAAGTTGAATAACTTGTGAAAATAGAGTTTTCTCATAAAACAAGCAAAGAAATTAAGCCCATCTTCATGATTTCACCCAGATGTGTCTCGATTTATCTCCCCCAGTCCACATAAGCTCATCTTCTATGTTTTGTAGCTGCACTCCAGATCTCGAAATCCCCTTTCAGAAGTCGTCCCATTCCAATGCCAAGTCACTAGTGAGCTCGATATCATCATTGGTTTTCCAACTGGCTGATAAAAACCCAGTCCTATAGGTACCTCGTTCTTGGTAAAGGTATCTAATATTATTATTTTAAAGAAGTTAAAGAGTTGTGGAGTAAGAAAGAAATTTCCCTAGGCTTAATATACAATCCCCTTACCAACCAATTCTTGAGTATGGATCCAGTTCAACTTACTTAATGATGAGTGTCAGTTACGACTTCGATATTTTCAATTCTATAGAGGGCCGGCTTCTAAGCTATGTTATTTATTATTGAACAGGGTGGCAGGCGAAAATCTGGGTAGATATTTGTCTTTTATAACTGAATTCCAAATCCCCTCCATCGTTAGCACAGGCCAGAATGAATTTGCAGCTAAATCTCTTTTGAAATGAAAAATATTTCTAATGCCCAGAAGCTATCCTTTTATTTAGGTTTGGCAGGTGAGTCCCAGTGCATAGTGAAGATGTTTCTTTTTTTGTATGCATTTCGACCATAAAAGTTGTATTATTTAACTTTCTAAATCTTGTATCTACTTTTAAAAGTTTAGATACATTTTACCAAGGGTACCATCCGACTTGAGGTTGGCATTCGAGTATTATTGCTTTGATGAATGTAAAGAGGCCTCCCAATGATAGCCAAAGGTTGCACCAATGACCAATTTTTTTCTCGACCTTTGCTACAAGCTAGTTCCAATATGTTGCCTTATAAGAATCATCTTTTAGAAAGTAACCAAGATACACAAATCCCTCAGATAGATCTACAAATTTGTAAGGGAAGACTTCTTTAAAAATTTCCAAGGATTCCCCTTGAATTCATACATAGTGAAAGGTCGACTTTGTCTAAGTTGATCACTTGAGTCCCAGGAACTCTGAGGGAAGAGTATTGGCGGGTGTCTTTTATATTGTAGTGGAAGACTTCTTTAAAAAGTTCCAAGGAAGGTTCTTGAATGTGAGCATAGTGAAAGGTTGACTTTGTCTAGTTGATCTTCAGTCCCAAGGAACTACAGAAAGTGTTCAGAATGTCTTTTATTTCCTTCCATTCCTATAAGGAGTCATTTGTCATGATTAAAACGCCATCAACAAAGAAAAGATGAAGGATTAAAACATCATGATTAAAACGTTCCTATAACTTCCTTTATATATTTTATTTGCTTAATATATGAATATCCTGAAATATGTTTATTTATTCGCTAAAATTTTATGAAAAATATTGTAACAAAAGTAGAATTTTATTTACAATAAAAGGAGCTAAAAATATTTTTTTAAACATTTTAGAATGAAATATATAATTATATTTAAAAAATGTTATGTATTTCATATTTTGTTTGTTTGTAAGATAGGATTGGTATTAATATTAACAGAGAATACATATAAACATACAAAGAAGTTTATCAATTTTAGTGCCAGAGAGACTATGATATTCTCTAGGGATAAGTCTCAAAAATCCAAAACTACCACCTTCCCTTGAGGGGAAACGAGGCCTTAACCAGATTGTAAATGTCATACTTAGCAAAGTTTCGAAATTCATTACTTAAAGTTGGCTTTGGAAGCCTAAAAAACATAAAAACAGTAAGAAAAATAGATCAAGATGTCACTTGATATGGTGCAGGCTGGTGAGGTCCACTATAATAGGACCCTTGGCAGTGTGAGAAGAACCGGCCTCAGCATAGTTCCTAGATGGAGAGGTGGATTTTCCACCTTTTCGATTGGCTAACCAGGTTACAACCTCTGACACATAATCACATTGAATCTCCAATGCTTCCTGCCTGCTTTTGAGGTGGCGAAAGTCTTGCTCCTTGGAGAGAATTCCTATGGCCACCAAAGTCTTGGTGTGCCAATATAACTCCAAGGTTTGAAAAAAAATTGAGTTGTGAGACCTCGTGCATCCCAAATTCAGGATGAAGCTCCCCAATTGTTCCTCTACTTCCTCATCTTCCTTGAACCGTCTCATTTGTCTAGCTTCATCCTTGATCTCAAGCATTTTTTCTTTATTCTCCTCAGGGACAAATTCCCCATACAATTTTGATGCATTGATGGTTGATTTTACAGCACGAGAGGGCTAAACAGAAGGGGTATGAGATGGTTTGCGGCCATTGGGAGAAATATTTAAAATGGAAATCGTCCGAGGAATACTAAAAACAAGGGCTTGGGAACCTATGTGAAAGCAAAGAATAATGCAACTAGAGTTGGTAGGGAGACAATCGGGGTCTCTGTCTCTAAGCCGAGACCTAGAATTTATAACCAAGCACTAGCAATAATTTGACTTAGCCTCCAAATCACGACTATTCATTGTTGAGTGTGGGAGTATCTCGATCATAATGTAACTCTGGAAGCCTCCTTGTTCGGTAGAAAAAGAAAAAAAGAGCATAATCAACCAGAGCATCAACAAGCAAGATTAAACCGAGAACAACAATCACACAATTGACACAGTGATTTATGTGGAAACCCAATACGAAAATAAACCACGGGCAATGATAATCGATATTCTTATTATTCAAGGGAGAATTACAATAGCCAACCCAGGCATATAACCATCCTGTCCTCTCATACACAAAACACTCCATGGTATTGTTTCTTCCTCACACACTCTACACACATTGCACTCTCATTTCTATGGATATGCTGGTATATATATCATCTCTCAAAGAGTTAGACTAACAATCTGTTCACAAAAGAGTGCATGCATGTGCATTCCTAATATAGTTGCATGCAGGTGCATGCGACCGCATGGGAAATTCATTGGCATGTTTTTAACAATCTCCACCTTGACAATAATTTACCTGATATATCATGCCCTTAATTAATTCATCACATTTCTTGCAATCCGAGAGAATCCAAACACCATCACAACTCCACAACTTCTCTACCAGTACTATTACGTGAACCTGCCTACACGATTCTCTCTAGTATGGACCATTCTTCCTCCATCAGTAACATGTCTTATAAACCGATGCACTTGTCCTATTTTGATATGTTGCACCTTTAGTCAAATGCACAACACTTTGACCACCACAGAACACCACATCTTGTACCTATCCATACTTACCCAATAGATCCTTGCATTCTTTCAAGACATAACCTGAGGTAGATCTCCTCTCATCCAAATCTCATGAATCATAACCACATATTAAATCATTGCAACCATTGTAAGTGATACTTGTGATTTTTTGTTTGAAGCACTCATTTCCATGCTCTTCACCTGGTTTTTCCATGTTTCTACTAACAACACCAACCGCATGTGAAATGTTGACCATTTCCCATCGCAATCAGTAAAATTCCTACTAGCACATAATACTTGATACATATAACCCTTTTATTCTTCATTAGTTAGGACATAAACCTAAAGAGAACTTACAATGGAAATCCAAAGGGATTTTACCAGTTTCACATTATTCATACCAAAGTTTCTAAGTATCTTCACCGCATAATTTTGTTGTGATAACCAAGCTTACAATAGTTCATGTCTTTGTGTATTTACATGCCCAATATTTATTTTGTTGCTCCCAAATCCTTCATAACAACATCCTAACCAACTGAGCCAACCTGTTGATCTCAAACATGCTTGTGCTTGCAACAAGCATAACATATAACACCAAGATAATGAATATACCATAAACAAAATGGTTATACTCACTTCTTGTAAAAATTGTCTCACCATGAAGGAATCAAACATATTGTACCATTTTCCTAGCATGATTCAGGACATACAATGATTCTTGAGTTTTCAAACAATTCTTCTGTTGCGATTCTGAACTAGCCATTCTGGTTGTTCCAATTTCATCCCCTTATCCAAAACACTCCATGTAAAATAGTTTTAACATCTAGTTGTATTAACGCAACTAGTGCTAACACAACATGAATAGAAGCAATCTTTTAACAAGTGGTGAGAAATTTTCATGGAAATCAATACCTTCCAAATACCCTTCTTCTACGAGTTATTCTTTGGACCTTTCATATTTTACTATTTATGATTTTATAAAAGGAGATTCATCAAACATTGCATCTATGTCCATGATGATTCTGTGGGTAGTAGGATCTCACAGTCTGTACCCCTTAACTTCATCACCATATCAAAGATCTACCTATTTGATTTGGGTCTTACTTAGAATGCTAATAAAAACATAAGCATCATGACCAAATAATTTCACATTTGAGTAATCACCAAATGAACTGTTCATACCTCTTCTGTAATATTCTAGTCTTTTGCAACAGATGATGATCGAGTTACTAGATAGCACAACCACTTATGTCCAAAACTATTGTTGCAAATTGGCATTACTGAACATGCCTACTTGATCCCATCTTCCTTGCAATACTTTCCAAGTTCCATGGATATGAACCTACCTTCATCATATATTCTCAAACACTTGCTTGACCTTCCAACACATCATCCTTTCTACAGACCCACCTTTCTAACCTGTACACACTATTCCACCTCAAACTTTGCATTCAAACAAATTTGACCAAATCTGGCCAAGCCAACCCAAGTGAACCTTTGTCGCTCACCTCCAGAGACTTCACAATGGAGTCTCAGTGCTCCTCCTTAACATGAACATTCCCTTGACCAAATCTGACCAAGCCAACCAAGTAAGCCTTCATTGCTTACCTCCAGGATCATTTACAATAGAGTTCACCAAGCCTTTTATAGGCTTCATTACATGTAATCCATGGACACAATACCACGGGATACCCAAAAGACATGGACCCAAAAAACCACTTGCTTTGACCTAAATAAACAGATTTAACTCATTAACTCTTTCACCAAGTCAAGGTTAACCCAACATAGATGCCCCCCCACATATTCAATCTACTTAAATCTATGTTTATACTTTTCATAGGTAACCTGATAAACCAAGGGTATGCATGCCTATCCAGGTCTTACAAACATATGTCCATTTACATGCAATCAATAGTTTTTACAACTCCAAAGTAAATACATTTTTTTTTTATTTCACGGTGACTCAACCATCACCGCCCTGCACCTTCTATGTGAACACAGGTGGTGAGATATAACAGAGAGACAAAAATTTATCAACCATACATATAGCTGAATTTTATTCTTTTGTGGAGTCCTCTTTTGATGCTTGTTGTCTTTTCAAACAATCCTTCTTGAGATGCCCAGATTTTCCACGGAACCAACATTTTCCCTTACCCTTACTGTCTTTTGAATTAGACCTGGTTGTACCTTTCTGATTTTTCCCTCCTTCTGTAGATTGACCTATGGCCACCATTGATTCTATTGTAGAGGTTTCCTGACTAGATCTTCTCCTCATCTCCTCAGACGACAAAGCTCCCACAACAGTGTCATAATCAATGACATATGTTGAGTTAAACGAGATAGTTGTGGCCAGATGATCCCAAGACTCAGGCAACGAACACAGTAGTGTAACCACCTTGTCCTCATCTTTGTACGTTACATCCATACTAGATAATTGACAAATCAAAGTATTGAAAGCATTCAAGTGATGAGCAATTTTTGTACTTTCTTTCATCTGCAAGTTGTACAACTACCACTTCAAAAATATTATGTTCATCAAGGACTTTGTCATATACAAATTCTTCATTCTGCTCCACAAACTTGTTGTTGTTTCATATTCATCGATGTTAAACAACACTTCATCTACCAAACACAAATGAATGGTACTGAGAGCTCTTGCATCCAGATCTTCTCATCCCTCGTCCGTCATGCTTGACAATTTCTTTGTATTTCCAACCAACGCCTTTTGCAATCCTTGTTGCACAAGCAGATACCGCATCTTAAGCTTCCATAGCACAAAACTATTCTTACCATTGAATTTCTCCACCTCAAACTTAAAAATCTACACTTTTGTCATTAACATAAAACTCTAAAACCACTGCTTATAAAACCAAATCTTCTTAATATAGAAAAATAATGGTATTTCAAAATTAAACCCAAAAAATTTAAATAAAAGATTTTAAAAAAATATTTAATATTCAAAACCTTTTACCAAAACAAAAAAGCTCCACATCTTTTAATGTATTCAAAAACAATTTTTTATTACGTCAGGCTCCATTGATTAAAAAAAAGTCAACTTTCATGACACCTTGAGGTCTCTCGATGCATATACTTTAAGTTCTATGCATATACCTCTAAATGAAATGAGTTTCCACGAGTATCGTGTTACCATCAAGGCATAGCTGCGATCATGACAGAGTTATCGCGCCCCCTTCACATCGTGTGGAGCGATGTTCTTTGATGAACAGGTATCGCATCTCCCACAGGGCATAGGGAGAGATGATCTCCAAAATTTTCGAAGACCAAAGTCTGTGTGCTATTATTTTCATCTCCAACAATAGCGATAGGCCAAAGAGTATCGACCTTGCAATGAATGTCTTCCACCAGTCGCACAACACGTACAACATGGATCTTAGTAACTCCCCTTCACAACATGGATCTTAGTAACTCCCCTTCACAACATGGAACTAGTTGCTCATTCTATCTTCAGCGTGCCAGATCTTGTCCAATGGCTCTCTAAAAATCACACAGATCTGTTTGGCTCGGCTCACCTACTTTGATATCCAGCCATCAGATTCTCTTTTCCTTCACTCTCAGATCCTTCAACTATGGGATTTTCAGTACTTTTGTACGTTTGTCCTTACGTGTCAAAAATACATCCAAAAGTTCTTGCGCTCACAACAAACTAATAGTTCTAATACCACTTGTTAGGTTGTGAAAGAAAAAAAGAGCATAAAACAACCAGAGCATCAACAAGCAATATTAAACCGAGAATAACAATCACACAATTGACACATCTGATTTATGTGAAAACCCAATACGGAAAAAAATTACGGACAATGATAATTGATATTCTTATTATTCAAGGGAGAATCAGAATAGCCAACCCATGTATACAACAATCCTCTCCTCTCATACACACAACACTCCACAATATTGTGTCTTTCTCACACACTCTACACACCTTTCACTCTCACTTCTATGGATATGCTAGTATATATAACATCTTTCAAAGATTTAGACTCACTGATTATAATTGGATCCACTAGTTACATTTTTTGTTCACAAAAAACTTCTCCAAAGTCATGCCCTCCCTTCATTCAAAGGGTGATGTGATGTCGACAAAACCTAAGTTGGTGATGTGATAAAAAGATAAGATAAAGTGTGTTAACAGAGATTTGTGTCTATAAGTTTTTGGAGTCTCCATTCAACAAACATTCTTTCTTTCTTTTCAGATATACTAAACTTGGAATCTTCTATTACTTTTGCAAGATAAAGAAATTAAAAAACAAGGAAGGACATGTCATCAAAGAACATTTTAAGAGTGCATCATTAAAACTCAATAAAGAATATGATCGACACACTTTAACATCTCATGTTGAAAATATCAAGTATTGAAATATCATTAAAGTTATGCCCTGAAAAACCTCTTTGTAGACGAATAAATAACAATATCCCGCATGTGACAAATTTAACATTGTCAGAAAAAAGAAAGTTGTCTCAACATCCTCAACAATCTCAATGAAAAATTGTAATTATGGAAATTTCCTATATACAAGGAGGGATGTTGTTCCTCTAGACATAAAATTTTACAAGATGACAGGAGAACTTTGAGAAAGAAAATTTTGACTTCCAACCCCCTGATAATGCCTTGTCTTTCCCTTTTAAAATATGCTCTCAATGTTCTTGAAGTAGTTAAGGTTTGTCTTTCTAGTTCTTTCCATTATTTGTTTTTGGAGTAAAACACCTTTAATTAATATTTCATTTGATTCTCATTAATGAATTTTTTCATTGAACTTCGTGTATCCAAATAGGGCCCACTTATTCCTTTAATAAAGTTTATTTTCATTTTTTTTTCAATTTGACTTCCTTTAACAAAAGAGGACTGTATTTTAATTTTGTGAGTAAGATGCTTTCCATTTCAACCATGGAAAACATTCTAGATTCAATATTCATCATCTCATATTTTCAACGAGTCCTCCTTAAAGAAATTTGGAGTTATGGAACTCAAGATATGACCTTAGGAAGTTGGGGTTCCAAGCAAATGTATCCTCAAATCATAAAAATAAATTTGACTATTCTTTCAATTTATAATAACATCATGGCCAATTTCATCCCTTCAAACCTACTTCATCATCTTCCTCATTTAATTACCTTTCCAACGAGGTATGGTTTTCCCAAATCCAACTCTCTGATCTTAAGTTATGGCTTCCATAAATTCATCGCTCAGTAGATGTTCATTTAACTCACGAGTTAATCTTAGCCCTTGATCTAATTTCTTCCACTCCATATTAACTCAACATACGAACTCAGATTTTGAATCTGAAAAATGTATGATGAAGTTGAGACTAAAGACTACACAATGAGTTGATAATAATTCAAAATATCCTTCTTCTGATATTGAACATTTTTTTGTTATTTCAAAAAAGGGAAATCTAGATGATCAATTTTTTTTATCAATAGTGGGTTCTATAAAACCACCCTAACAATGTGATTTTGGTTTAAAATGGTCTTCTAAACCTCTCATGTAGTGAAAGTCTTGCATATCAAAATCATTGGATTTGCAAAAGACTTATGTAACTTTTATTTTCTTTTCAAGTATTTTGTTTCACATCAATGATTTCATTATGTGGTAGATAGGTGTTATATTATGTTGTTTCAATATATTAAATTTAATATAAAATAATAAAAGCATTCAAGTAGAAATTGTTTATTTGATTTTATGCATTTCTAAAATATTTAGATCTAAATATTTTTGGTTTTAGATCAAAATATTTCACTAAAAATATGATAAAAATATGGCATGAAAAAACATTAAAGTAATTCATACAATCTTGACGGATACTATATATAAGCTTTTATACTATAGTGAAATGTAACGATAATTTTGAATAAGGTAAACAAGCATATTACCATAGTATGTAGTCTTAGGAGTTGGATTATATTAAAATTTTGAAATTTTTAAGGTAATTACTGAATTTACTAATAAATTTCATTGTTTTTCGAAAATATTTTTTTAACAAAGATTAAATTATTTTTACCAAAGTCTTATTAAACAAAGCTAAAGAAAATTTAAAGTTAATAGAATATTGTCTTAATTATATTGAAAATGACATTACAAAAATCCATATAACCACCAATACGATAATTAGTTTTTTCTCCTCTTAATAAAAAAATAATAATAATATTTATGGCAATGCAAAGAACTCAAATTTAACTTATAAATATATCATTAGGAGAACAAGAAATATAGCCTTATGATCTGTGAGCTTGCTTGTCATAAAGTAATGTGACATTATGTTTATGAAAGATGGGATTTTATTATCACATGAGTAGTATCTTCCTTAAAATAAATATTTAAATGTGCTTGGGCTTATTCAATATTAAAAAAAAACAGTTCCATACCAATAGTCCTTATGAGGTACTTTAATGAGTTATAGTATTCTTTAACATTACATGAATTAAACCATGGGATAGTGTTTTGTGAATGGTATAGATTTAACCTCACTTAGTTCAAACGATGGATAGTATTATGTGAATGGCATAGAGAACTTTAAACAATAAATAAATTGGTTGCGGCATGCTAGAAAAGTTGTGTGGAAATGAGATTTTCTCATTGTCGTATGAAGTGAGAATTTCTCAATGTTACATGAAGAGAAAATTTCTCATATTTGTTACATTTTTATAGAAGGAATTTAGTTCCACAGATAAAAATCAGGTTTTTATCATATAGAAACCAAGGATTTCCAAGATTCATGATTGTTAAATTCCATATAAGAAATCTGCATTTGTAGGTAATTGGTGAATTCTCAATTTTTTTGGTGAATTATTTATTGGCATTATTTCTATTTATGAGTAAACTATTGGATCATGTTGTCATTGATGTCAATGGTTTGATTGATTGATGTCAAGTGATTAAATGATTGATTGATGTCAATGGATTGATTGATATGATTGATTGATTGATTATTGTTGAACAATGTATATGTATTGTCCTTGATAAGAATGATAGATGTCAAGTGGAAACCAATCAATTGAAGATGTTATCATTGATATGATGCATAAATGAATATGGATCAATGAGTTGTCATTGTTACATGATGAAGATGGATTATTTGATAAATGATGCATTGTTTGTTTGATGCAAAGATGACCCATTATTCCCTTGTCATTGTACAAATGGATGAACTCCAAAGTGGTCCCCTTATGGTGAAATCCCTCATGGGAAGATGCTTTACAATTGAGTTATGGTTGAGAGAACCCATGCTTGTATGTGGAATAAAGAGAAGAAAATCAATGATTTTTTTGAAACTATCCTTGATGGATAGGGCTTGTCGTGTCATTTCCGGTGGTATGTGGAATGTCACATAACTCCTCACCGTTTGAGAGTTATGACCCTACGAAGTTGAAGGACCCCCATATGATAGCTTGAAGCCCCATAAGGTCAAAAGAAGTCAAAGTGTCTTACAAGAAGAAATCATTATTTAAATGATAAAGTAAAGTGACAAAGTCAAGGTGGATTATTTAAATAATAAAGAAAAGTGACAAAATCAAGAAGGAATATTTAAATGATAAAGATTGGAGAACTTTCTATTTATGAAAAGTGGTTAACCCTAAAATAAGGAAAATAGGTTAAGTGACCTAGAAATGGGTTAAGTGACGTAGAGGATGAAAGTATAAATAAGATAAATATAGTCTCTTGTAAGATATCATTTTTGTGGATCAATGGAGAGCTTCTTGTGAGATTATATTTTGGAGTGTTGATGGAGAGCTTCTTGTGAGAGCATCTTTGGTGTGGATCTCTTGAGCATGATTGAATATCTATTATGAGAAAGAGAGCATGAGGAGGATATCATGGACACATCAAAGTTTCGGCAACATCAAAGATCTTGACGGAAAAAGTCTCAGAGTTTCAAAAACCCTAGTTTTTGATGTGTACGCGGGTTGTAATGGGCCAGGGCACGTATATACGTGGACTGTATGAGGACAGGGCATGTACAGTGGGTAAAATCATGGAGA
>SNQJ01S0125545.1:10548-26213 GCA_010110895.2 Picea sitchensis | reverse complement strand
GAAACAGCTTGTGAAAAGTTTGATGGTAGTTATCCCATGGAAATAATAGAAGAAAATATATTAGAAATTCAAAAGGAAGTTGAAGAGGCTTTATATAGATATAGCAGTGATCATTTTTATACACAGTATAATTATCTTTTGGATAACACTAAGAAGTTTCTTAGGAGGAATCAAAGGCACATCTTGAAGTTAAAGGAAATGCTCAATAAACAAGAAGAGAGCACTAAGACTCAATTAGAAGAAAAGGAAGAAGAGATCACAAGACTAAAGAATGGAAAATAAGATATGAATGTAGATGATGAAATTATCAAAAGTTTTGAAACTATTGTTCGTCTCAATACCCAAATTGAAGAAGCCAAAAGGATAGAGGAACTATTGAAGAATCAAATAAAAGAAAAGGAAGAATCATGTTGTAAGTTAGAAGATGAAATTGTTGATCTTAGAAAGAAAGTGGAGAAGTCAAATAAATTCTTGAATAGCTCACTAATCTTGGATGAGATCTTGGAAAGTCAAAGATCACCCTATGATAAATCAGGTCTTGGATACAAAAAGGAAGCTACAAATGTTGAAGCAAGAACCTGAAAGAAGCATGAGGTAAGTCCATCAAAGAAGGAAGGCAATGCTGCAAAACAACCATCTACACAAGGCAAAGAAAATTTCAAAAGAACAAAGCAAGGAAGATATCAAGAGGTTGTTCTCGGGACACCAAAGCAAAGGTATGAAAGTATTTTTCATGGGCATTGTTATTCATGTAATGGATATAGTCACAAATATTTTGAATGTAGATCTTATGAAAGGAGATATAATGGAATATTTTATAACACCACGAGGTGTTGGATATGTGATCAAGTGATCTTAAAATGAAGAAGACTTGTATTGTTGAAAATATTTGCAAGTTAATTTTTATGTGTTAAAATGCAAATGGATCATCTTTGCAACACAACTTTAATAGGATTTACTCATTCAATATGCATATAAATAGTAGCAAAATTAGTGAACAAAAAACACAAAACACAACA
This sequence comes from Picea sitchensis, assembly GCA_010110895.2. Lineage (NCBI taxonomy): Eukaryota > Viridiplantae > Streptophyta > Pinopsida > Pinales > Pinaceae > Picea > Picea sitchensis. The sequence goes on along the minus strand of SNQJ01S0125545.1, from coordinate 25,194 downwards.
AATGATAAAGGAGTTCACCCCTCTCTTGGGCTACATCTTCTGGTCCAACTTCCAATGGATCATTTGTATTATTTGCTCAAAGTTATCAAAAATGTACTTTACAGTGCTCAAAATGCCAAATAGACTACTCCAATGGATTTAGAATGTCCAAAAACCCCTAGCTGGGATTTTTTGGCACCTGGTTTGGCCAAAAATTGAAGAAGATAGGCTTCCTGGAAGTCCTCCCTTCAAACTGGTTGTCTCTGCATCTACAAAACGCACCCTTGTTGGCTCAACCTAGCCCACACGCATTTTTAAGCGTAAAAACTTAGCACCAGGTGTAACCGCACAATCGGTACAAATTGTCGAATGGTTATGCGCTGGCCTTTAACTACCAAGGCCCATGGGCACATGGTCACCACATGACCGCACACAATACACAACAGGGCTAAAGTTCAAACCATATACAAAACCATAGGGTTAAACCGCGTGCATACACGTTGGTCACATGTTATATGTCAAACCATGTGCATATCAAAGCGGTTACAACATATATATATTACGGTGGGGTAAACCACCCATAGCACTGGTCGTATGCAATATATATATAACCGTGGGCTAGGGCTTAGCTTGGGCCCAGTTCACGCCCCAATTCACATATTTGCAAATTCAAATATATTATAACACATACATATGTTAAGTAACACATGCGGGCATGCCGGTTGGGTGGCCTTTCCCAAGGCTTAACCCTGCCCAGAGGTCACAGGGTTGACTCCTGCCAAGTGCAAGGATTTTAAACCAATAAACATGTGACACGTGGTGGCCATTGATTGGGCCATGTGTCGCCATCCCATTCATTGCCAACAAGTCATGTCACATGCCAATTGTCTCAATAGCTACCTGCCACATGTCGTATAGCTTGCCATGTGTCGTATGGCCTACCAAGTCAGCGTCCATACGGATTGTACGAACTGTACAATCAGCATCCATTTTTTTGCCTATTTGTCATTTTGAACAGAACGTGATATCTCTTGCTCCCAATGTCTGTTTGAACCCAAATGAGTTGCGTTGGGTTTGTAACAATGAGGCCTACGCTCTTGTTTGATTTGAAGAGATTTTGAACACTTTGAATTTTTGAGCAAAATTTGATCGCCTAAATCACACCTCCCCATTGGAAAGATTTTGGACCTCCAAAAGACTATTTTCAGTCTACTTGAAGATGAGGGTATAGTTCCCTCACTTTTCCAACCTCAATCCACTTGGCTTTGCTTGGATTTGTACCTTTAAGACCAACTCAAAGATACTCCACATTTCCTCGTTTTGAAGTTCACATTCTCCTGTCAAGGATGGTGTCTTCATGTAGTTTTGTAAGATATTCTGGGGAAAAATCATCTATAGAAGGAATCTGAACATGCTCGCCTTGATCATCAATCAATGGAGGCTCATACAATTTCAAATTCTCAACATTAACAACTGCATACATTTTCATATAAGGAGGCAAATCTAAACGGAAGGCATTGTTACCAATCTTGTCGATAATCTTGAAAGGACCATATCGTATTGGTTTGAGTTTTTTACCTTCTCCTTTAAGCCTCTCATTACTGATGTAAAGCCAAACTTTATCTCCAACTTGGAAACTGTGATCAACACGATGCTTGTCATGTCTCGTCTTGTACTTGGCTTGACTCTTTTCCAACTGCTCTTGCACCATTTGAGGTATCGACTGAATTTGTTCAATGAACTTTTCTACCCTATTAATGTCATATTGACCTTCAATAGCAATATCCTTCCCAAAGATAAAATCTAAAGGAGATTTGGGCAAATAGCCAAAACATGCTTCAAATGGCGACGTTCGAGTTGAAGAGTGCTTAGCTCGATTGTATGCATGTTGAATGTAGTGTAAATGCTCATCCCAAAGTTTAGGATGCTTGTTGCAATAAGCACGAAGAAGATGTACCACTGTTCAATTTACCACTTCTGTTTGACCATCTGTTTACAGATGAAAAGTTGTGCTCTTTTTCAGTTTGGTGTCCATGAGTGCCCATAAACTCGACCAAAAACTTCCAACAAATCAAGAATCCCAATAAAAAATAATGGATTTAGGCAATCCAAAATGCATCCAAACATTTTGAAAGAACATTTGCGCCATTTGTTCATCTGTAACCTGCTTCGTACAAGGAATCAAAATACACATTTTTCTAAATCGATCAACCACAACATAAAGATAATCATGATTTCATCTAGACATAGGTAGACCTCCTACAAAGTCCATGGAAATACTTTCCCAAGGACGAGAAGGAACCGGAAGTGGAGTATGCAAACCCAACTTTCGATTGCTNATCTTGAAACACTTTCATTCATTTTAGGCCAGTAGCAATATCTTTGCAAATTAGCCACTGTCTTGCCTACACCAAAATGACCAACAATAAGAGAAGAATGGGATTCTCTTATAATGTTGATTATTTCCCCCTGTGGAATAGATAGCTTACCAAGATGATACAAAAGATTATCATGCACATGGTAATCCAATTCCTCAACATGGTTAGAACACATATCTTTGAATCCAAGAGGATCTTGTATTTGAATCTTTTCCTCCTTAGGCTGTTGGAAGACATAATGTCTACAAAATACCTCTACACTCTCCTCACCAAAGTCTTCCCTCTATTCACCCTTACTCCAACTTACTAACTAAATTTAATCAAGACCTCACCTACAGGTGCATACCAGTCCAATTTTTCAAGTTAAAATGATATCATCTTGAGTTTGCACCCATTTGACCTCTTTAAAACCAACCTGTGACATAAAAATATGATGGGTATTGGGGTTACCTCCAACAGAATATGGAGGTGACTTCTAGTGATAACATTTTTGGCGTCATTTCCGGGGAACGAATTGAAGACATTTCCCTGGGATAGAACGACAAAGAGATTCTTATTCTAAAGGTGCATTAGATATCAGAACCATTTAAGATTGTGATTGCACCTAGCGACTCCACTATGTCGACTCCACTATTTCAGTTGTGGTTGCCTCTAGAACACTCGAAGCTAACCCGGAGAATTTTTCTCGAAAAGGATTTTAGCAGTTGCTTTCTCAGCTTGAAACTCTCCTGGGAGATTGGCAACGATCAGATATGGTCTTTGATGGTGAACAAAGACTAGACACATTCAAACTGCATATCATTCAGCTGGCAACTCCATGATTAAAGAATCGATTGGAGACTCCACTGGTTCGAAATGGAAAGAATCTTGGCTCGGAGGTTTGCTCCTTTTAATTTCTCCTATGTTCCTAGTTTTCCTAATGTTGTTCCTACTATGAATGAATGGGGTGATTTTTTTCCCATATTTAGAGAGACTAAAGAGGATAACCCTGCAGAGCATCTCCGTGAGTTTCATGAACTCATGCATCAATGTGAGATACATCATGAGGATGTATTATTAAAGATGTTCATGTTCTCATTAGCAGGATATGCTCATGAATGGAATCACTCCTTACCCCCTGCTAGCATCTCCCCCTTGGGAGAATTTCATGCAGCTTTCAATAGGCATTGTCAAAAGTTTTATTCTTCTAAGTTAATTTGTCATAATTGTTGTGAAGAATATAAGGATTGTGTTCAAGGTATGACTGTTTCAAATGAAATCTATGAGGATGAAAGCTGTGAGGAGGACGAGTATACCTCAGATGAGTTGGTGAAACTAGTACAAACACTTTTTGCAAAAATAGAAAAATTGGAGGCAGATCATGCTTGTTGCTCTTATGAAGGAGATGCAGAGAGTATTTTGATCCTTGAAATGGATGTTTTGGGCAGCCCTACTTATGAAGAATAAATTTTTACAGATATTGACCAGAATAAGCCCACTTTTGATGGATATCCCAGCAAAAACGATGAAGAGCAGAGATTTTCCATGCTCCCAAATATGATTGTTGGTAGTGTTGATGATTACATAGCCATGGATGTATTATTTTCTTGCCCTGATACACCTGTTTTCTCATATTTGGAGGAAGAGATAATGGTGGAGGAGGATTGTTCTCTTTTCCTTCAAGAGGTTTTCCAAAATGTATTTCTATGTAGGATTGAAGAGAAGAATCAAGAGATCACTCCTTTTTTCAAGATGGAGGCATTTTGCGCTCAGCCCTCTTTAATGAGTGTTTAGATGAAGACCAGCAGATATCCACACCACATTTTTCTGAATTGGGGAGCAACCAGCCTGAGTATGACAGCTATGAATATGATTCCGATGTGGATATGAAGGATTTCCAATACCATGCTATAGAGCCTTTTCCCTTATACATTAAGGAAGAGCATTGTGTGGAAATCATCCATCTTGGGCCCGTAGAAGACACTAAGAAGCATGATAGAGAGGAATATCCATCCATGGATATACATGAAAAGACTTATTTCTCTCAACTAGCAAATGTTATCAGAGCAGACAAAGGAGAAATGGAGGAGCTAAAGGTGCAGTTTATCTCCTGTCTTGAACCTGTAAATGAGAAAGTATCACCTGGGATCAGTCGAACCACATCAAACCTCTAACCACCTATACACTATGAGAACATCAAACGATGGGTGAGTAGCCATGAAGAGAAGGAGGTAATTCCTTACTAGTCGATCTTTCCTGATTATAAATTTTGTGACTCTGTGGGGTTATACATGGAATTGTGTTTTCCAAAAGCATTGGAGCCTACAAAATTGTTCATATTATCATCATTTGGAGGTATTGACAGTGTTCCAATACATGTTTTCTTTATGCTTTCATATGTCCCTTACCTTTAATGTATTATTTGCAGTAAAGAGAAGAATTATATTCCTGAACAGTCTAGGTGATTATGGTGGAAGTTTTCTTTCACCTAATTCTTTGTAAAAATCAATTAGTCTAGGACTATACATAAATAAGCTCTTTCTAGAGCATGTGTGTTTGTTTTCCTTTTTATAAGTAGAATAGTGTACATGTCGTCCTTCAGCGAAATGTTTTGAGCTCGACTCCATAACCCAACAACTAAGGCACTAGAACTACTTATTCTTGGAAGCTCACAATGAACATGGCATCTGCTGTGGAGCCAAATGTTATTACGTGAACTTGTCAGAATCTTGTGAGTTTGTGGTTTCTACCTAAGTCTGTAATTTTTCCCACTCTCTCTCCTTTTTGCAGACCAAGTCTTAAATTTCCCCCCCTTCAACTTGTAAAATCATTTCCTTTGGCCCCCCTCTATGTTTAAAGTGCCTCGGTCTCCCTCTTTTCCCAGCCCACATTCGGTCATATGAATCCTTGATCACACAGGCTGCAGCCATGAACACAAAGCACAACTTTCTTATAAAAATGTTTTGGGATTGAAGCATAAACATAAGGCAGTTTTAATCTTTTAATGGCGAAGATTCCAAAAACAGTCCAGATCAGCAGCTCACAGGCATTCAGGAGTGCCAACTTGCGTGAAGTATAGATCCAGATAAAAAGGCCCCAAAGTGAGTATGAACCATTGATACTAAAGGGGTCAGGTGGTATTTGATCCAAGCCTTCAGTTAAATGAGCTTTGGGATATTTAAAATGAGAAACATTGCAAAGTCCCGAAGGGTCGAAGCCCGAAGTGCCTGAAGTCTCGAAGCGCCCAAAGTCCCAAAGTACTCAAAGAGAATCTGAGACATCGATAAGTAGGAGCCATGCGTCACCAAATCCTTCGCTCTGTATAAAAAAAGAAAAATAAAAATGGAGTTTGAGAATTGAAATTCCTGAAGGTCGATCCGCAAAGAAAATGTCGGTCGTTATTTTGAAGTGGAAGATCTGATCCGTCAATATAAAAAGCACCAGAGTTGAGCCATTGATCAGAGGGCCTAATATTAAATCAAAAGATCAATGGTCATGCTCCATTGCAGGGTCGGAAGGTGTGCACATTTTAAAATTTCAAGGGCAGGCCGCCATCGAAACTGTAGTTTTTGGAAAGGGAGGCATTGCGGTTCATGGTGAATTGTGGGAACAAAAGAGGTTTTCTTTCAAACCACCCTTGGTCATTCCCGCAATCTCCCAATTATGTAGAGTTATGGCCCTAGGTCACATTGAAGATACAACGATGGAGAGGGGTTGTGCTAAAGACCGAAAGCATCTGTATTGGTCACAAAAGAATATTTTCTTGGCCTTGAGACATTGGGATTGACTCGAAAAATTTGTATTGCACTGCCTGGAAACATTCATGAGTGTCAAGTCCTGTCCTGATCCCAATGAAGGTAGTTATTGAATATTGGGGGTGATACTTGAGACCTTTTCTCAACCCATAAATGGAAAGTGTTGCAGAGCGCATTCTTGAAGGCACGATGATGATCTGAAGCTTCCTTATGGGCAATTTTTCCTATAAAGCACATAATTGTTTCTAGATCGCATTTGACATGAGAAAACATGCACAATCTAATAGAGCAGGCACTGACTGAAGGCTTTGAAGGCAGTGTTCTGATCACACTCCTAGTGGTTGCATCATTGCTTGGTATTTATAGACAGTTTTGATATTTTGTTAAGGTCGATGGTTGGGCAGTGCTCCCGTATTGTAAACTTTTGATAAAGAACTCTAGTTCTCTAGTTATGTATTTTGATATGAGACTTCTTGTTTAATGAAAGTCAACTTATTTTTCATCCTATTTTCCTATGATACTAAAGTGTCCATGATTGAAGGATTCACATGGATTGTTTTGACTATATTGTAATGTATGTTTGATTGCAGTGTTGTTATTTACGTTCTTCAGTTTCCTAAAGTTTTGAATCCAAGAGGATATTGTATTTGAATCTTTTCCTCTTTAGGTTGTTGGAATACCTTATGTATACAACAGATCTATACACTCTCCTCACCAAAGTCTTCCCTCTATTCACCCTTACTCCAACTTATTGTCTGAAGTTAATCAATACCTCTCCTACAGGTGCATACTAGTCGCGTTTTCTGAGTTAAAACGATATCATTTTGAGTCTGCACCCATTTGACCTCTTTAAAACCAACCTGTGACATAAAAATCTGATGGGTACTGGGCTTACCTCCAACGCAATCTAGAGTGACTTCTAGTGCTAACAAGTTTAGTAGAAAAAGGACCTATAGCATTAATTGACAAATTTTTCTAACATGCATAATTCTAACAAAAATGGTTTCTTGGACATTTTACAGAATTAAGGGATATGAACATATCAATTTAAAATAGGAATGTAGATTTGGAACATGGAGGAAGGAGAATGAGCCTTCATTCGTGAGAGAGAAACCAAATGTCAAAATATCAGTGTTGATAATGCAAAGATGGAATCAAATGGGAACAAAAGTAGAGGGGAACAAGAAACATTAATAGAGACTATGAGAAGCTTAAGAATAGAAGTGAAGAGTTATAAAGAAAAAAATGAGAATATGATGAGAGAAAAAAATCAAATAAATTCTCAAATGATGTAAAGCCTAAATCAATTGTAGAGGAAAACAAAGAATGGATTAGACTCAAGGCATGAGAAAGAAGGAAGACATAATAAAAGAAGAGACAACTACAAAATAATTGGTCGTTCAATAAGTGCTAGCAGAACTCATAGACATCACTCACCTCACTCAAAAATGAATTTGTATGTATTTGAAGACTCCATAAGTATTCCAAAAGTGTCTCTTGTTAAGCACCAAAAAAGAATACATGAATAGGAAATTTTGTAAGGAGAGATGAGGAAGCTTAAGCCACCATATTTTCATTGTGAAAGAGAAACAAAAGATGATGTTGAATCATGGTTTCTTGGAATTAAGAAGTATTTTTAGTTGCACAATTACTCATCTAAACTAGAAGCCAAGATTTCCACATACCATTTGCATGGAAAAGCTTCTATGTGGTAGGATCAACTGAAGCAAGTTGAGCACATTAATGAGAACAAGATCACTTGGAAGTAGTTCAAGAGATATTTTCAAAAGGAGTACCTTTTAGAGAACTTCTATGACAAGAAAATGCAAGAGTTCTTTGAACTCGGGTTGGGAAGCATGAGCATGGCATAATATTAAAAGAATTTATTGGTATTGTTGAAGTATGTGGGGTTTATAAAATATGACAAGGTGAAGATACATAGGTTTTTGAGTAGACTTCCATCCTTTTATAAAGAGAAGATTCAATATGATAAGTCAAGGAATTTGACTGAAACCATTAGAAAGGATAAGTACCTATATGAGTAAGGAAAGGGCAGAGAATATTTTCATAAATATTGGAAGGACAAGAAGAAAGAGAAATATGATCAGAGAAGGAAGGGATTCAAACTTACTTTCAATAGAAACATCCATAGTAAAAATCAGCAAGATCAGTCTACTAGGGATTAATCCAAGAGAGAAGACTCCTTAAGAAAAAGGGGAAGACTACCAATCAAATGTTGGGGATGAAAATAAGATCACATGTACAAGTATTTTCCTCACACAGAATACAAAATTAAGATCATGCACAACATCCAAGAGGCTACAACAATGGAATACATGGGCAGAAGTATTCCAATAATGTATGCATCCTTAGAGGATCGACAAGAAGAATGCCATTCCCATATGATTGAGGTGTAATGTAAGATCATTAATCACCCTATTAATATTTTAATTGATTCAAGAAAAAGTCAGTTTTACATTGATCCTAAAATAGAGGACAAATTTCATTTGAAGAAAAGTAAGCTTGAAAAATCAAGTTTGGTTTAGGTAGCCACTAGAACCAAAATAAGGATCGATGATACTGTCAAAGGTTGTCCAATAAATATTAATGGAGTGAGTACTAATGCTAACCTAAATTCCATACCATTGGGATCTTATGATATCCTAATTGGAATGGATTGGTTGGACAAGCAGCATGTTGTCCTAGATTTTTATAACAAGAAATTTGCATGTCTTGATGAAGAAGGAAAATAGAGCACTTTGAAAGGAATTCCAAGACCTATTTCTATAAGGGAGATTTCAGCCATATAACTGAAGAGATGTTTCAGGAAAGGATTTCAATTTTATGCAACCCATGTGGAGGATCCAAAAAACAAAAAAAGGGCCAAGCCTTGAAGATTTTTCAGTATTGCAAGAGTTTGAAGATGTATTCCAAAAAATACCAGAATTGTCGCCAAAGAGGGAGATAGATTTCTCTACTGATTTAGTACTAGGAGCTAACCCAATATCAAAAATTCCTTACATAATGAGTACACCATAATTAAAATAATTACAAATGTAGCTAGAAATTGTTTTAAGAAAGGGTACATACACCCAAGTGTTTCACCCTAGGGAGCACCAATACTCTTTGTCAAAAAGAAGGTTGGAACATTGATGTTGTGTATTGACTTTAAATAGATAAATAAAGACATTGTGAAGAAAAAATACCCTCTACCTAGAATTGATAACCTGTTTGATCAAGTAAGAGAAGCAAAGATATTTTCAAAGATAGACTTGAGATCAGGATATTATTAGGTAAGAATCAAGGAAGAAGACATCAGTAAGACAACCTTTAGAACCAGGTATGGACATTATGAATTTGTAGTTGTGCCATTTGGATTGACCAATCCACCAACTATCTTTATGTGCTTAATGAATGGCATATTCAGAAATTATTTGGATAAGTTTGTAATTGTATTCTTGGATGACATACTTATCTATTCTAAGTCAGAGGAAGAGCAAAAACATCACTTGAGGTTGGTGTTGCAAGTGTCGAGGGAACAACAACTTTATGCCAATCTTAGTAAGTGTTCTTTTTACCAAGAATAGATCGATTATTTGGGACACATTATTTCAGAGGAAGGTATAAGAGTGGATCCATAGAATATCAAAGCCATTAGAGGATGACCAACACTCAGGAATGTTTCAAAAATCACATATTTCATGGGATTAGTTGAATAATACAGGATATTTATAGAAGTATTATCTAATATTTATAGAAGTATTATCTAATATTTCTCATCACATCACTTCTTTGAAAAATAAAGGAATTAAGTTTGAATGGATAGTAGATTGTGAAGAGAAATTTAATTTGTTAACAAAATTTCTTACTAGTGGGCCTATTTTAAAGATTGTTGACCCAAATGAGAATTTTGTGCTATGTATAGATGAATGCAAGGAAGGACTTGATGGAGTCCTCACTCAAAATGGAAAAGTCATTAGCTATAAATCTAGAAAGATTAAAGAACATGAGAGAAATTATGCCACACATGATTTGGAGCTTGTTTCCAACTTTGAATGCCATGGAGACAAGATGGATGGAATTTTCAAGTGAGTATGATTTTGAAATCAACCCTATTAAGGGAAAATAAATTAAAGTTTGTGATGCACTCAGTAGAAGGATACATCTCATCCATGCTACAACCATTAATATGCATCAGTCAAATTTGAAGAGAATAAATTTAGATGATGCTATTAAACATATCAACATTACCTACAAGTACAAGAAAGTTTACAGTAGGGAAATGAACAACACAAAATTAAAGAGTATGAGATGAAGGAAGATGCATTACTTATACATAAGAATAGAATTTATGTTCCTAGTTTTGGAGAACTTAGGAATTTGATATTAAAATAAATGCATAATGTTCCATATGTCGGACATCCCGATTATCATAAAACAATTGTGACAATAAGAATCCAATTATATTGGTCGAGAATGAAGATGGTTGTTGTTGATTATACTGCTTAATGTATGAAATGTTAGAGAGTGAAAGTTGATCATAGAAACCCAACGGGTTTTCTACAACCATTGTCAATTCCAGAGAAGAAATGGGAAGTGGTAACCATTTATTTTATAACTAAGTTTCCCAGGACGACAAGGAAATATGATTCAATAATGTTAGTGGTTGATAAATTGACAAAGGATGTTCATCTTTTTTCATGTTAAAATGACTCATACAACAACTAATATTACAGAAATTTGCATGAGGGATATTGGTAGGTTGCATGGAATACCTAAGGAAATTGTATTAGACAGAGACACAAGTTTAATCCAATTTTCTGGAGAGAATTGTTTAAAGGATTTGGTACAAATTTGAACTTTAGCACAACATACCATCCAAATCCAAATGAGAAGACAAAAAGAGTCAACCAAATTATTCAAGACATGATGAGAATGCATGTGATGGATAATCCATTTAAGTGGGAAAATTACTTTCATTTGGTTGACATTGCCTATAATAATGGGTATCAAGCTTCATTGAAGATGAGCACATTCGAAGCTTTGTATGGTAGAAAATGAAATACTCCAGTGAGTTGGGACAACTCAGCAAATAGAGTAGTACGTGGGCTCAAATTGCTCAAGGATATGGAAGACCAAATGGTTAAAATTAAGAAGAATTTGAAGGAAAGAGGAGATAGAAAGAAGAGTTATGCAGATAATAATAAGACAACTAGAGAATTTAAAGTGGGAGAGAATGTGCTTTTGAAATTGAATCCTAAGAAGAGCTCAATAAAGCTCGACAATTGTTCAAAGCTAGCAGTCAAATTATGTAGTCCATTTGAGATATTGGACAGAATAGGGACAAATGCATACATGCTTTCATTATCTGCTTCCATGAATCTACATAATGTGTTTCATGTCTCTTTTCTAAAAACGTATGTACATAATCATAACCTTGTTATTGATTGGAATTTGATTCAGGTGGAGCTAGAAAGATACTTCCAAGCCCAACCAGTGCACATATTGGACAGAAAATTCAAAATGATCTGAAATTGAGTCAAAGAACTGGTAAAAGTTCAGGCGACTGGCTATGTTTATGAATATGCTACTTGAGAGCATGAATATGCCATGCAGGTAGAGTACCTGTGACTTTTTGAAAAATTTTGAAATTTGTATTTCTCATTTGTATATGCATTGAGGATAGTTCCAAAATGAGGGGGAGGGAAATGCAATACCCCTATTTTGAGTCCCCAGATTAAATAATGTATTTTTCCTTTTTGATGAAGGTATAGAGTGCCTAAACAATTAAAAGAAGTTGGAGTTCCTAGGAAATGTAATATGTTGATATATATTAATAAAATAGATCGTTGGATATAAGAAGAACAAGGATACGAGATAGGGTGATATGATTCCACAAGAGAGGGGGATAAAGGGGCTAAGTATTTTTAAATTATTTTATCTTACCCACCTTGGAATTTTGAAGATAAAGAAGTGGTTACATGATCTTCTTGGGGGGGAGGCCATGTGGTTCTTGATTTCATGTAATTATAAAACCACCACTTATGTTCCATTTTGGGGGTTCTTCTTCACTCACTCTTTCACTCTATCATTTTGGTTCATTCGTTCATTTATTATTCTTCATTTTTCGTTATTTTTCTTGGTTGGGAGATGGGGATTAATTGCAAAGGAAAGAAGCCATTTTTTTGTTGGCTTTAGCAATTGCTAGAATATTTCAGCCATGAAATGGTGCATGTATGCCTAAGATGCCTTGGCATGTGCTAAATTGTGTTCACATCTGTGAATCCTCAGTGTCTGAGCATGTATATTCTTGACCAACTACACTAGAGCCCTAGAAAGAATTGGACAAGCTAAGAAATTGCATGGAATTAAAGGGGTTTCATTGTATTTGGGTGGTGCATGCTGGAGAGAAGAGAGCTAGTGTACTTCGGATTGTTGTGTGCTGATAAACCTATGAGAGATTGAGTGTTGACTGGTTTGGGAAGTTGAGTGTCACTCTAGAACTCATCCTTATGGATTCATATCCCTGGCTCAGGGGTGACCTATTGTTGAGACTTGCAATAATAGTGTTAAGGTTGGGTGGAATGTCCTTGGTCTGCAACTAGTTGGTGATTGGTTTTATTAAAGATAAGTGCTCCTTGTCACTTGTTTCTCTGCATGTATTTTATTTCCATTGTGTATTAATTATTATCTCTAGGATATGTATTGTAATGTTCCTTCCTATTGGTTATTGGTGTGAATGGCATGATTAATCATTATTTTTAATTCTAGCATGACTCTTGATTATTGCATGTGTGGTTATTGCATTTATTTCATGCTTCTTTATTAATTAATTGTTATCATAATTTGATATAAGTTCTTGGAGTGTTAAAGCAACATGGCCAGCTCGTTGGTGGTTGTGTACATTACACACATAAATCATGTCATAAACTTGGCCAAGGCTTTGTCCACCCATGGTTTTTGTATCACTTTGTCAATACCGAATTTGTTCGAAAGAGCTTGGTGGAACTAGTTGACCTATGAGCTATCATGTTTTATTGAATAAAATATTTGAAGCAGTTCCCAAAAACCTTCCTCCGCAACATGAGCACACTCATATTGCGGACCTAGCTAAATCCATGGAATATAATGCATATATTTGGGACCTTTGGCATATACATGTGGATTTCTTTGATGGAGTTACCCATGCCTCTGCTATCTCAATTGTCAACCCTTTTTTATCTAACAACATGCATATTCCCTACTTTCTTTATATATGTATCATTGTACGGTAGTGAAATGCTATATGTACTCATTGAAATTATCTCTTACCTCTTCCAACGAAGATGAGCCACCTTGCTGAGAATAATTTTAGCTATGTGTTTCCTCTTCACCCTCAAAGGAAAGCACCTTCACATTTTACAACAAATGTATATATATATATATATATATATAAGGTTCATAAATATATCAAACTTGTCAATTGTTCTTGTCACGTGTATATGAGGATCATAATTGTCTCAAATTTGAATTTCTTAAAAAAATTACATGTTTTGGATAAATCATTGCATGCATGCTTAACTTAAGACAACCATATTTTCCTTGAAAATTGTGGCAAGATTAGGGAGATAGGCCCTACAAGTGGAAACCAAAATAATGTGTTGTGTGTAGATCCCTAGGTGAGGCATTTCTCTTGAGATATTAGGTCCTGACTTAAAAGTTAATCTGCAATTGTCCAACACACTTATCCATCAATAATATATGGATTCTTCAAAATTTTTACTTAAAGTGTTTGATATGACTGCATGAAAATAGCCTTAGTTTCCTCTCTACACTTTTATTTCCTCCATTTCCCACCAGTCTCGCTTGCCTCCTCAGGTGGTTCATATTGTTAGCAAAACCAACAACCAATATTCACCTAGAGAACTAGAAATAAGGACACCTACCGACGGATCATGTGGATGAAGCCTCAACTTACAATGCCCATTTGTTGAAATGTAATTACTCTCATCGCATTTACTGAAGTAGGAAAAATAAGCTTCCAACATATTTGACTTGTAGACCTTGTTCTATATACATCATCTCCAAAACATTTCATGATAGTTCTGTATAGATGTTTCTCAAGGATTTCTCCAACTCTTTCTAGAGAAGAAAATGTGTATACATACACACTTTCTTGGTGAATCAATAGATGAAAGAATTTTTGAGTTGATTATCTGAGCTATGGCTCATTATTGTTATGTGTTTTGTGTGTGCTATCATATAGTTGTATCAATATTACTATGCTCCCATTCCATCAATTTGGTAGGAAATAAAAACACGAGAGAAAAATATTATTTCAAATCATAGCAACATGCACACACAAATCACACCAAATTTACCCTGGAAAATCCTTATGGGAAAAAACAAAAAATGATAAATCTATTATTTCCCTTGGTCAAATCAGACCAAGATGGCCTATGTCTAGGCCCCGACCAAGTGAGTCTTCACTACTCAAATCTCGACACATTACAATGGAGTATCACCAGCCTTTTATAAGCTTTCATTACATGTAATCCATGGGTTCAATACCACAT
>SNQJ01S0125544.1:19767-42733 GCA_010110895.2 Picea sitchensis | reverse complement strand
CCCCCTGCTTCTTCATCAGGGGGCACTCACACTATCACGGCGATCACTCCTCACGACCCCTTGTATTCCTGGAATTTCCTATGTGATGAGGAAATATTAGAAGAGATTAACCGCCCAGACTCTCCCTGGGAGGCGCTACATCATCGCGCCCTCTTCTCTCCACAGGAAGCCCACAATCCTCCTAACCAAAACCCTATTTACGCGGTCGAAACCAAAGATTTTATCCCATATGAGCCTATCGATTGGTTCAACAATCCCATTCCTGCCCCTGATGTGTTCGAATAAGGCAACATGGCTAACATTTCCCCCACCATCAAAATCGACATTTCCATTAAAAAAGGCGTAGTCGAAGAAATTATCATTGGAGCCGCTTGCACTCCTCAGGAAATCACCGCTTATAAATCCCTCTTCCAGGAATACCGGGATATCTTCGCCTGGTCATACACAGAGATGCCTGGCCTCGACCCATCTATTGTCGAGCATCGCATCGACACCTGGCCTGACATCACACCCGTTCGCCAGAAACAATGACCGCTACACCCATCCAAAGCTGCGGCTATCAAAGCCGAAATTGACAAATTACGCGCTGTCGGGTTTATTTACCCCATCGCCTATACATCATGGGTTTCCAACCCTGTACCCGTTAACAAAAAATAGGGCACTATCAGCGTTTGCACAGACTTTTGTGATCTCAATCATGCATGTCCCAAAGAAAACTTTCCAACACCTTTTATCGATCAAATTATCGATGACTGTGCCGGCCATGAGGTTCTCTCTTTTATGGATGGACTCTTTGGTTATAACCAAATTCAAATCCACCCCGCCGATCAATATAAAACTGCATTCACTACCCCCTGGGGTACCTTTGCATATCGTGTCATGCCTTTCGGCTTAAATAACACCAGTGCAACTTTCCAGCGTGCAATGACATACATCTTTCATGATCTGGCTAAAATCATCCTCGCCTACTTAGACGACCTCACAACGTGCTCTAAGAAATGCACCCAACATCTTGATGATTTACGAATCATCTTGCAATGATGCCGTCAGTATAACGTCCGCTTGAATCCTCTCAAGTGTGTGTTTTGCATCACCGTAGGGTGCTTCCTCGGTTTTATCGTTTCCCAAAGTGGTATTACCGTCGACCCCTTCAAAGTCAAAGCTATCACCAAAATTCCACCTCCTCGGAATTTACGGCAACTTCAGAGTCTACAGGGAAAAGCCAACTTTCTTCGGTGCTTTGTCCCAGATTACGCCATCTGTGCACATGGTTTCCTTCACTTACTACGTCACAACATCCCCTTCCACTGGGACGACTATGCCCAACAGTCGTTTGATGATCTTAAAACCGCACTTTCCAATGCACCTTTGATTAGTGCACCTGACTACAATCGCGACTACATTCTCTACGTATCAACATCAGCTGTATCAGTAGTCGGCGTCCTCATCCAGCTCAAAGATGAAAATCGTGAACATGTCATTTACTACGTTAGTAAGAACATGTCACTGTAGCAGCAGGTACAAATGAGGTGGCAATGTGGGCCCTACAACTATATATAGGCCTTTTGCCAAACTTCCACTCACCATTCCGGGAGCACACGGTGTCCATTTTTCAAACCGTCTTCAACCACGGGATCAACATCCCGCCACCTACATCATAGTTGTCCCTGGGTCACTTTTCATCCTAGGCCCCCGGGGCACNTGATCAGGTATGCACGCGCATTGTCACATTTGTCAAATACATGCTCATATCTTTGATTCTCTTTAGATATTGTTCACTTTGGGTATTTGGTTGTTATGTGCACAGGTCCTTTCTCATTGGTCATCAACATCATCCCTTCAGGTATATATCTTCATCACTGGCATGTAGTCTCTCCCGCCGCATTGCATTTACATTTCCAGTCACACCCGCTGATATTACCCTTTAGGATTTTCATTTCCGGCTCTGTAGTACCCACACCTCCATTTTGCATCTTCGGTGCTGTAACCCGGTAGCATTCTCACCCACATGAGTTGTCCCATTCATAGCACCTTTTGACACTTTTGACACTCATGTTGTTCTCCATTACCCTTTAGGGATGGGATTCCTGATAGTCTTTCATCATGTCGTGAATCAACCACATACTCCTTCTCTTCATTTTGCTAGCTTTCCCACATGGAGTCCCAACTTATCTCTTTATGGTTCTATTCTTTTTTACCTGCACCTCCGCAGGATCATGAACCCTCCATTTCATCCACCATCAGTTTGCCCATATGTGAACCTGCCTTCATCTCACCTACCTCTTACAGAAACTCACCAATGGGGCCCCCACCCTTCATCTGTTTTCCAAGAAATTTTTTCCCCCCCTGGGGCACGCATTTCACAATGGGGCACCCGTTTCTGTATTTGTACATTTCTACCCAAAATTATTCATTATTTATTGTACAAACGCCTTTATTTTCCATCATTTCCTTTTCTTTGGTCGTCACCGTTGGCGACTTGCCCATTTCATTTTGGCCACACACAAACCATGTCACCCTTGGTTGGAGCATTACTTCTAAATCTACCCTTGCTGGCATCGTCCAACACTTCTAAATCTACCAACACTTCCATCCTCTTTTGTCAGAATTACATAACACGAGCATGGGGCATGCCCGCCTCGTTTGTACACAGTTGTATATTTTACGCACTTTCTGGAAGGTCGGGTTCTACTCGTCCCTTTCTCTTCCAAAGGATTTCTCTCACCGGTCTCACTATTGCTCTCTCTTACAACAATACTCTCAGTAGAAGAAACATTGATGGATTTCGGCTATACGTATGCTCCTAACCTCATCCATCAGGGGGCATCTGTTATCACTGAAATTTCGTCAGCACATGGCGACAAGAACTCAACATCGTCAAAATAGGAATGAAGTCATTTATGGCATTGAATTAAATTCACAACATTGCAAAAGGGTCAAAAACTATACAAAGTAACCAAAAATTGAAGGGCGCTTTACAGAAGATGGGTGCGCGCGCATATGCGCAGAACAGAATCGTACAAGGTGCGCATGTGCGCACGATGCGCGACTGTGGGCAAAAAAACCCACGCACCTGCTAAACAAAGCATTTATTGAATTGGTCGGCCTCCCAACCACTTATGGACCAGCTCCCAACCTGATTTGACTCCCAAATCTGAGCTGAATCCACATGGTAGGCTGGTCAAAGACCTAATGAAGCCCTAAAGAGCCCCTTTTCACACCTCAAAGGAGTTACATAATCACCAAATGCTATGCTATAAAAAGCCATGAAGAAACATCATTTTCTCAAGGAATTTCATGTATTGTTATGCTGCTAAGATTGTTAAGGACTCACTCTTTGACAAATTACACATTTGGCACCATTTCATAGGGCTATCCACCTCTCCCTTGAGTGGGTATGCTTGGTGTTCTTTCACCATCATTTTCATTTCTTCTTGTAAGGAGAGCAAGTTTGT
The DNA here is from genome assembly GCA_010110895.2 of Picea sitchensis. Taxonomy (NCBI): domain Eukaryota; kingdom Viridiplantae; phylum Streptophyta; class Pinopsida; order Pinales; family Pinaceae; genus Picea; species Picea sitchensis. The sequence goes on along the minus strand of SNQJ01S0125544.1, from coordinate 39,278 downwards.
GAGGGCCTCAAGAGCCTTCCTTTGGAGGAAGAAGGAACCACAGTTCCCTTTCTTCATTGTGCTTTGGATTTCATCAATTGATCAGCCTAAAAACATTGGTGATATTGGTCTTTTTGTGTTTTTATTTCTTTATCCATATGCTCATAGTTTTAGTTTGTTTTTATTTAATTCTTGTTTATAGTTTAATTGTTCTTTTTCTAACCCTTTCCTACACATCTGTCATGTTCTGCAATACCCAACAGGGCATGTAAGCACTCTCAATTTGCTCACAAGGTGACGAATAGAGTGAAAACATTGATGACTGGGGATTTCATCAATTCCTTCTTTATTGATGACTGGGGATTGCATCAATTCCTTGATGAAGTTGTCTTCTTCTATGTTATGTACTTTAATTTGATAGGAATTATCCACCTGGAGCCATAATACTTTAGCATAGGTGCAGTGTCCCATATTTTCTTTGACATGGTCTGACAGCCCATTCTGGATTACTTTTAATGCCGTTGAATTATTTCTCTTTGCTTCTTTTGTAGTTTGGATTTGTTCTTTGAGGTAGTTAAGTACCAAGGCTTACATACTAGTGAGTCCCAAATGCCAGATCCTCTTGAATTCATATACCTTTTCATTCTTTCCCTCCATAAAGAGTAGTTTGTTCCATCAAATAAGGAAGCTTGATTCGTGGAGAGAGCCAATTGTCCACCCATTTGTGTGTTTGGGAGGATATTCCTTCCAGTGATTAGAATGTTTTTCTTGAAGAAAACTTGACTCTAATAATAATTGTTGAAACACACACTGACACTAAGAGCGGGGGGGTGAATCAATATCTTGAACTTTTTGATAATTTTCACACTTTCTCGGATTACTTAAATTAATTGAATAACATATATGTATTTAAATTACTTATTCATAAATATATTTAACAATTATAAAAATACAAACTATATAAAGAAGAATAAATATCATATATTTATTAAACTTGAATAAGTACATATGATACCAATCATCAAACTATCCAACACCAACTGAATAAGAGAGATCCAACTCTTAGATACAAGACCCAACTTGTAGTTCTCATATCCAACTGAGAACTGAGGAATCCAACCCTCATAACAAGACCCAACTTGTAAATAGGCACCAACCTAAAAAATAAAGAATTTTCATTCAATCCATGTTATTTATATTTGATCCACCGAGATGCATCTTTTTCCAACACGGTGTTTTTTTTATATAGTCATTCAAAAGGTGTATGACATTGAAACAATGTGTCTTTCAATGAACCTCTTCATTTCAGTAATAATAATGTTATTTTAATAATAACTTTATTCCTTTATTATTATTCTTAATCCTTCATATCATGTTTATTCGTCTATTGATTAAGTAATTAATTATCCATTCTCCCTTTTCAATTCACGTTTCACAATACCATGGGAAAATACCATGGGTTTTTAAACCAAGGGAAAATACCATTTAACTTTTTGACTTTTTACACAAATTCATTTTTTTTTCTTTTTATCTTTAATACTCCTTTCCATGTAACTTTATTTTTTATTTTGAATTTATTGTTTACATAAAGTTACCTTTTTCATTATTTTACTTTCATATTTATTTTTACAGAAAAATTTGTTTCCATTTAACTTTTTCCACTTTTGTATTTATACTCCATATAGTAATATTAATATTATTCCATTTGTTGGGCCCTTCATTTTTGGTTAGAAGCTGCGCCGGGAGGAATATAGTCCCATTTTTTGGTCAAGCATGAGTTGATCAAGCCACAAAGGAGCTGGACAATGGAGCAAGAAAAGAAACAAAAAACGATTGCGAAAAGGGACAAAGCAACACCAGCGAGGCAAAAGAAGTTACAACAGAACAAGAACAAGAAAGCATGCAGAGTCTAAAGCCAAAAGATCCCACTCAACCTATATGTATGAGATGTATATGATGGTAAAATGGTTGGGTATGTTTGGGTGTAGTTGGTTGGTTATTGGGTTTTGTCATAGATGGTATAGAGGGCATAGATAGATTAAGGTTTTGTGATTGTAATGTGTATACAATTTTGGGGGAAAGGGGTGGATAGAGCTCTGTGACATGAGTTCGGAGCCAGAATCTAGTAACAGGGTATTGATTTGTATCTTTGAGATTGTATCCAAGAATCTCTTTTGTTAATAAATGGAAGGACCTAAAATTTTGAAATTATTGTGTCATTTTGTGTGCACGCTTATGAATTGTCTCCTTACAGTACTTCTTTATTTTTGATAAGATCAATGCATTGTCTCTGTTAAAAAATGATTTCGCAACTTGATTGTCCTTATTTCTCGTATGAATGTATTCAGATCTGTATTGTGGTTAGTCTTTCTTGTGCAAGGTTATGGTGAATCTTGAAGATTCTGGAAACCCACCTAAGTATTTTCCTTGCCCTTCCTTATCTTATTTTCTTGGTTTCACTTCGGGTGAGACTTCTTCTCTTCGGAGGACTTGAAAATGCTAGCACTCTAGAATACTCGGTGCCTTTTGTTGGTAACTTGAGAAGGACCCTGGTCTGATCAATTCCACACCAACAAAATGGTTTCATTGTCAGGACCTACATTAAAAGGGAACCTGTAAGGAGAATGCTTCCACAGATTCATCGATTCAATATTCACCAGTGGTGGGAGAGAAATTGTGACACCTTCATAAGGAAAGAAGTGGAGCTGAGAGGAAAATATTTGAAAGATACACAGGAGGTTGTCTTTCATTCAGAAAGATCGAGTGACTATTATGACATATTATGGGTTAAGTTGCCAGAAGAGATTTTCCACTCAATATATAGGCTCCTAGAAGCTTTGGAATTCCAAGAACGAGTCAAGAAGACCTGCGCTTGGGATACAGAAAATATCGTATCACTTCATCGGTTGGATCGTTCGGTAACATGAGAGATCGATTTCTAGGCCAATACAACATTAGAAGGATACATTATCGAGTTTGCAGCTGAGAATCATCAGTATTTTTCACGGCCAGAAGCAGATTTCAAGAAAGACGCAAGGGAAAGATTGTTGAGTTAAATCCCCCTATGGATTAAGGTTTTCTTGATGGAGGAGTGGATGTTGATTATGTCCCCAAATGAGATCGTAGCATAAAGACCCTCTCTTGGGGTGGGGTGAGTTTGGGGTGGAATCATGGCATGAGAGAGGGGAGAGGGTTCTTTGACAAATGGGAGAGAAACAAGAAATCGACTCAAGGGATGAGTGAGCCTTGAAAAGAGTCATCATAGTTGAGAAGTGGTGGCACGGTAAGATAAATAAAAAAATAAAATAGTCTGATAAGTTGTGTAAATAAGTCAGACAAGGAGAAGTCAAGGGAGGACAGATGGAAGAGTTGAGAAAGATGAGAATACAGGAAAGACTGACCAGTCAAAGATTGAATGAGAGAGAAGCGTAGAGAGAAAGAAGTCCCTAAGAGGGTGGAAAAGAAGGATAAGGTGTAGAATTCCAAGAAAAGGAAGTCGGCATGGATCTTTAAGAAGAGAGAGAATATTTAGCCCCAATGCTAGGAAAGATCAGGAATCCAGTTGAAGAGACTGCTCCAGAGGATGAGAATGAGACCCCCCAGATCAAAGAAACCCACCCCGAAGCCAGTGGCACAACCCCCGAATCACCCATACCCCAAGTGTCTTATATACAAGTGGTAAATTCTATACTACCTTTTTATTCTATTCATGTTCCATTGTAGTCAGTTAGTCAGTCACAACCAGGAAGCACGCATACTGGCTGGGGATATTGGGATCCCCTGGTAGATCTCAACCATGAATGTTAGGTTTTATCTTGGTAGGAGTAGTAAGATCATCAATGGCTGGTAATGTGAGAGGTTTGATTGCTCGATAACCAGAAGTTTGGGGTAAGGGAGATGAGGATGTTGACCATCATTGGTTTGTATGTGAATAAATATGGAGGTCCAGAGGGACTCTGGATGCAAACAAATTAGTTGAATTCCAAACTACCTTGATAGGTTGTGCTCTCAAATGGTACATGAAGTTTATTGATCCAGGAGTCCCAGGAATGCAAGACCAAACGTTCACACTTGACCAGGTACAAAAAAAATTCATAGCGAAGTTTAAGCTTCCTTAGTCAGAACCACAAGCTCTGTCTGAGTTGCGTGAAATTCAACAAAGGGAAGGTGAATCATCCTAGGATTATAGCCATAATTTTAAAGATTATATCGGGAGGTTAGTGCATCCAATCCATGAGGAACATCAAAGAGAATGGTATATCGAAGGATTGCTACCTCTAACATAGATTCTGTTAACACAACATCAGATAGCTACTTTGACAGATGCCTTGGAATAATAAATGAAGATTGAAGCCATGGCAGGATATCTAGGGAGCCTGAGAGTGACCAGACCCCCAACGGATGAAAATTTGGTGCAACTATAAGGACAAATATTAGCACTTACAGAGAATATTCAAGAATTGACGATACCTAGACCAAGACAACCACAAGTCTAGTGTATCATATTTTACACAGAAGGACATCTGGTGAACGAATGTCCACAAATCAGGGGAATGGGACCTCCTCAGAATCTGATGGGACCCTCACCAAGGCCCATGGGAGGAGTTATGCAAGTATCCACAAATTTACCATTCCATACCCCAACACCATATCATGCATTTCCAGGTAATCAGGCATCGTTGTCAGTTGAGTATTACAAGATTTTCAAATCCATGGGAATGGGACAAGAAAATGCCCCATTATTCAGAAGTATTCAACAGTACTTGATATCGGGCATTGTGATTTTTTTTCATTTACCACACATGCTACAAATCAGTGTAGAGAATTGGATTCACATGTGGATAGGATGGATCGAACATCATTCAGGGTGAATGAAACCCCTCAGGGATTGGGAAGCAGTTGAGAAGGTGGAGTTGGAGGAGACATCAAAGGAGGAAGAACCAGGGGAAGAGGACCAAATAGAAGCTACAAATGTGAGGAGAAAGGCCACGTGGCTAGATATTTTCCTCACCCGAGACGACCATGGTGCTCTCACTGCAGAACCAATGGGCACGCAATTGAAGACTGTCCATATTTAATTGCGAAATGGGAGGATCGAGTATGCCAACGAGGAACTAATCTTATCAGTTTAGATATAAAGAGATTCATTAGAGTACAACTACCCAACCTTAATATCGTTACTCGAGGAGGAGAAAAGACTGTCACAGATGCTAATAATTTACCTCAGATCTAGAAAGCAATGCCTAAGGAGGACAGGTATGATCCTCTGAAAGATAAGTTATTCTTTAAAAATTAAATAGAAGTGTTTCAGAGTATCCTTGGCCCTGAGATGCAAGAAGAACCCCTTCATCCTATCGTCTACCCTAAGAGCGTGCAAGTCCCTAATTCACCTCCTGCACCTCGAAACCTCGTAGTTCCGTTGAGACAACATGAGAAGTCACAAAATGCAGTTGACCTTTGGTTTAAGTTATTTTATGATATTCTTGGGAATGAACAATTGACAAAAAAGTTGTGCAATGCACTATACCTAGTCCTAGGAACTAAAGAATCTCCATAAACTAGAATAAGGACTAATCTTCCTGAGAAGAATACTCAGAGAGTGCAGAGAAGGAAAATACGAACTGGAAAAGAGTTTAGACTAGAAGCCCAACTATATGAGTTTGAGATTAAGGATGTTATGTTAGATCTAGGATATGATGTTAATATACTGCCTAAAAATACTTGGGAAGATTTAGGAAAACCCTAGTTGACATATTCCCCAATCCAGTTAAGAATGGCCAATCAGTATTGTATTTTCCCAATAGGAATACTGGAGAATGTGGAAATAGATGTTGCGGGAGTAAAGCCTGTAGCTGATTTTGAGGTCATTGAAATCATGGGGGATAATGACCATTATCCTGCACTACTTGGTATTGATTGGGATTGTGATAACTATGCGGTGATTGACCTAAAAAGAGACACTATGACATTTGAGGTAGACAGAATAAAAGTAGTTCAACCCTTGTATCTGTATGTAGGCCCTTAATACACGGAGCCAATGGAAAACAATGTGGAGGGAGAAGACTCGGATCAGTTGTACACTGTAATAGTAGGAATGAGAGAAGACTACATAAATCCTACTACTGATGGATCAGTAAGTTGGAGGAGCATACAATCAGCGGACAAATATTTAGAACTAACATTTGAGAGTTGGTAGCAGGGTTCATATGAGATATTTTCAAGAATATGCGCAAATGTCAAAGTAACTATATGGGTTGTAACCGAGGTCATAGAAAACCCGATATATTATGGTACCTTAGAACTTGATAGTTTTCTGGTCAGCATGGAAGAAAATATAACAGAGGATCAAAGGATCTCAGTGTTGGACTTAGCCCTCCAGGACACCCCTGCCAGATGGTGGACTAATAAAAAATCCTTAGTTGAGATCTGGGACAATGTGAAGCAAGATATCTGATATAGATTTCAAGGTAAGTAGAAGCTGGAATCAGAGATGCAGATGGATTTTCAAGTTGCGCAACTGTTCAATGGATAGTCTGATCCTAAAGAACATATTGAGCAATGCGTGAGACGGTGGCAAGTTGTGGAAATACCATCTTGCTTGTGGGTTCAAGTATTTCCCCATTCACTAGGTCTGATTCTGAAAGATTGGTACATGCATGAAGAAACCAGAAGACAGACCAGTGAATGACAAACATTGGTAGATCAATTTTGCAAGGACTTCTCGTTTACAAGTAAGTACGCTGATCTTAAAGTAGTCCTGCAAAGAATTAAAGAATTCCTTTTTATAGATACTAGTGAACGAAAATCAGATCTAGTGGTATGTGCAAAGCATAGCCAAGCACTTCGGTCTAAAATTCACCTACACTTGGAGAGGAAACCTATAAAATTGAGAAGGACTTTGAAAACCTAGATGATTTAGAAGAATTGAGAAACTTAGCCATTAAGGAAACAGAAGGAAGCAGAGAGATTCAGAACACCATACCCAGCCATACTGATGGTTCTTATAATTATCCATTGAAGTTGAATAAAGTCAACATAGGAACTACAGAGAAACCTGAGATAGCTATGGTGGGAGATTACTGGGATGAGAAAAATAGCCAAGAAATACATAGCCTGTTGCAGGAGAATGAGGACTTGTTCCCAAAGACATTTTTCAGAGCTAAAAGGGATTAAAGGAGCTATGGGAGAGATGAAAGTTGAACTAAAACTAGGATCAAAGCCTATAAGGAATAGACCATATCACCTTAACCCTAGAGTGAAAGAGAAGGTTAAGAGGAAATAGATAAGATGTTGGAGGCAGAACTCATTTTTGTAGTGGAAGAAGCATAATGGGTTAACCCAATAGTCTTCCAGAGCAAGAAAGGAATAGAGGACATTAGGGTGTGTGTATACTACAGAAGCCTTAACTATGCCTATGTGCATGACCCTTTCCCAACATCGTTTTATTGATGAGGTGCTAGAATAGGTTGCAGGGAAAGAATCTTACTCATTTACAGATGGATTTTTGGGGTATCACCAAGTGAGGATTGCTGAAGAAAACAAAACGAAGAACAAATTCATAACAAAATGGGGGTCATTTGCATATAATGTGATGCCCTTTGGCCTAAATAACACCCCTGTATATTTTTCCCGGATTGTAATAGCAGCTTTCCGAGAATTTATTCACAAGTTTATAGAAGCTTATATGGACAATTGGACGGTATACAGTCTGCTCAAGGAACATGTAGCGCTACTACGTCTAATGTTTGATAGATGTAGGGAATTGTAGATATCCTTGAACCTTAGGAAGTGTATCTTCTGTGTGCCACATAAAAATTTGTTAGGCCAAATAGTATGCAGAGAAGGAGTATTAGTATACCCAGCCAAAGTTTTGATTATTGTGAATATGCCGGCACCTACGAGTGCTAAACAGTTGTGCTCCACGCTGGGGCATACAGGGTACTATCGCATATTTATCAGAAGGTATGCAAACATTACTACACCCATGGAAAATCTATAAATCCTAACCTTGTACAATATCTACTACAAAGAGATAGTCAGAAAAGAACAGAAAATATACAATGGCAAATACAAACATTACACAAAGATTTTTCCCTTGGAAACCCAAACTGGGAAAACCAACATATTTTGTATTCATTCATTGTGTTACAATGTTTACAATACAAAATACATATAGGAGCCAGTGGCATCCAAAACCCTAACCCAATGACCTGGATTATTCCAAAACCCTAATTCCTTAACCGAAAATAGAAAAACCATCGGCAAAAACCATGTGTCGAAAAACTCGTGCAAAGAATATAACACATACCCAACATTCTCCCACTTGTTGTTTTCTTTGCACATAGGAGGATACAGGGTTACACAGTCAACAATATAGGGGGAAAATGCCCATGGATCCTCTACACCAAGAGAACTTCTCAGTGCTCACAGATTTTGTTAATGAATCTGCAACATTCTTCAAAGTGTCCACCTTCATCAGCAATACATTCTTTTCTTCAACCATGTCTCTCACAAAGTGATATTGAATATCAATATGCTTTGTCTTTGAATGATGATCTGGGTTCTTTGCCAGAAAAATTACACTCTGACTGTCACAATATATTCTTATATCTTGTTGTACCAACCCAATACCTGAACACAATCTTTGTAACCATACTTCTTTCTTACTTGCATGAGTGGCTACCATGTATTCAACTTATGTAGTTGAAAGTGCCACTACAGCCTGTCTTTTGCTCATCCAACTTATTTATCCTTCAAACAGGTTAAATACATAACCACTTGTAGATATCCTATGATCCAGATCTCCAACCCAGTATGCATCCACAAATTCATGTATATCCACCACTCTGTCCAATCCTGGTCTTCCTTCGTCGCACAATCCATAGCTAGTAGTGCCACACAAATACCTGAAAACCCTTTTTATTGTTGCCCAATGCTCCTTCCCTAGTTTTGACATATACCTGCTCAAAACTCCCACTGCATGTGCAATGTATGGTCTAGTATATACCATTGCATACATCCAACTACCAATTGCACTGGCATATGGAACATGAGACATGTCCTCCTCTTCTTCATGTGTCTTCGGACACTGATCCCCAGATAACTTTACACCAACATGAATAGGAACCTTGACCGGTTTGCATTCCTACATATTAAACCTCTGCAATATTGTCTCAACATATTTTCTCTGATTTAACCAAAGTTTCCTCTTTTTCCGATCTCTTTTAATTTCCATTCCCAAAATGAAATTTGAAGCACCAAGATCCTTCATGTCAAATTTAGAGGACAACTGAGTTTTCACATCCTGGATAATCTCCTTACAACTGAAGCTTTCACATCCTCGATAATCTCCTTGTTGCCCTATCAACAACATGTCATCCACATACAAGACCAAATAAATCAAATGATCACCAATTAATTTAAAATACACACAAGGATCCTATTTGCTTCTTGTGAAACAAAGTCCCAAAGATATATGAAATTTTGATACCACATCCTGGTGATTGTTTTAAACCATACAAGGATTTTTCATTCTTGCATACCAACTCCTTCTTTCCCTTCACAACATAACCTTCTGGTTGCTTCATATAGATTTCTTCTTCTAGATCCCCATGTAGGAATGTTGTCTTCACGTCCATTTGTTCTATTTCAAAATCAAATGCAGCAACAACAGATAACAAAAATCTTATGGAGGTTAACTTGGCAATCGGAGAAAAAATCTCACCAAAATCAATTCCCTCAACTTGGGAATAACCCTTTGCTACTAACTAAGCTTTGTATTTATCCACTTTTCCTTCTGCATTCAGCTTCCTTTTAAATACCCATTTTCTGCCAATGGGATTTCTTCCAATTGGCAACTCCACTAGATCCCAAGCCTCATTCTTATCCAAAGATGACATTTCTTATTCCATGGCCTTTTTCTAGAGATTTCGATCCTCTGAATCCACTGCCTCCCTGAAAGTTCTAGGATCATCATCAATAATAGACAAAGAATAATTTGAACGGAAATTAGATGGAATATACCTTTCTGGTATCCTTCTTTCTCGATCCAATCTCCTCAATACTGGAGTATGATGATCATCTTCTTCCAATTCACGTTCCTTTGTAGAGTTTGATTCATTATCCTTTAAATCAAACTCTCTCTTCTCTGGTTCTTCCTTACTTGGTAGGACTTCTTGTTTAACAACATCCTTCATTTCTTTAAATACCACATCTCGTCTATACACTACCTTCTTATTTTCTGGGTTCCAAATCTTATAACCTTTGAGACCATCTTTATATCCAATAAAGATACACTTTTCAGCCTTCTTATCCATCTTACTCCTATTTTCCTTTGGAACATGAACATATGCATCGCAACCAAATACCTCAAGATGTGTGAGGGAAGGTTCCTTACCATCCCATACCTCTTGTGGAGTCTTGTCATTCAACACTAATGAGGGTGATCTGTTGACCAGATAACATGAAGTAGCCACTGCCTTTGCCTAGAATTCTTGCCCTAACCCGACACCACTGAACATCACCTTGCTTTTTCCATTAGCGTCCTATTCATCCTTTATAAAACTCCATTTTGCTGAGGTGTATATGGAGTAGTCTTCTTCCTTGCTATACTGCACTTCTTACAGAATTATTCAAATTCATTCCCGCAGAACTATCCTCCATTATCTGTCCTCAACACCTTAATTTGTTTCTCTGTTTGATTCTCAAAAAGAGCCTTAAACTCTTTAAACCTGTCAAAGACTTCATATTTCTTCATGAGGAAATATATCCAAGTTTTCCTTAAGAAGTCATCTATAAATGAGACATAGTACACAGATTTTCCCAATGATGGGACCGACACAGGTCCAAAAACATCACTGAACTAGATGTAAAATTCCTTTTGCCCTCGTTCCACCAGAGGGGAATCTTACCCGATTCTGCTTCCCATATAGATAATGCTCATAGAAATCAAAATCCAGAGAGCAGTTATACATACCTTCAACCATACCTTTACCATGTAGTAGTCGAAGACCCTTCTCTCCGATATGCCCCAGTCTTTGATGCCACAACATAACCTTCTCTCCAGAGACTGTAGGAGTTCCTTCTTCTTCAACTTCAATATCAGGAACAATGGAGCTATTACACCCATCATTAATAGTGCTTCCTAGCAGCTTATATAGATTTCCAAACTGAACTCCCCTCATCAACACCATTGCTCCTCGAACCATCCTACAAATTCCCTTTTCAAATATTGTCTTTACCCCTGCATCTTCCATTTTTCTTACAAAAATCAAATTTTTGGCCATACCTCGGATGTCCAGAATACCAAGTAGTTTTCTAATTCTTCCATCTATGAGCCTCAACTTGACCCTTCCTCTTCCTATGCTTCTGGTTGTCGAATCATTACTTAAGAAAACATTACCTCCATGATACCTTTCATATTCACAGAACCAATCCCCATGGGGATTCATATGAAAGTATGCACCAGAGTCAATCAACCATGCCTCATGATCTACATGTGTACTTGAAGAGGCCATGTACACATCCCCTCCTTCTTCCTTGGAGGTCTTTTCTTCTGTAGAAGAAGATTCTTCAGATCCCTTCTTTTTCTCAACTTTGGATCTACACTGCTTCTTGTAGTGCCCTTCTTTGCCACATCTCCAACATACCCTTACAAATTTTCCAGGAGATTTAGATCTTCCACCCTTAGACTTAGATCTCCCAGTTGAGAAATTAAATCTATTTCTTTCCTGGGAACCTCCTCTTGCAAATAATGTGTATGTGCTATGTCCTTCCATATTCTTCCATCTCATCTCCTCCGACAACAAAGATGAGACCACTTCCTCAAACTTCAAGGAAGTTGTATTACTACCTATGGCCACAACCAGACTATCCCACAAGTTTGGTAAAGAACACAACAAATTGATACATTTATCTTCATCTAAAATTTTAATCTCAATAGATACTAACTGACTTACCATAGTATTGAAGGCATTCAAATGCTCTGTTACCGAGTCTCCATCTCTCATCCTCAGGTTATACAGCTTCTTTCTCAAGAATAATTTATTTACTAGGGACTTAGATTGATATAACTTCCCCAACTTTTCCCACAAATCCTTGGTTGTAGCTTCCTCTGACACATTCAGTAATACTGAATTGGAGAGACACAGTCAGATTGTGCTCTTTGCCTTCTGATCCAACTTTTTCCAGTCATATGCAGAAGTTCTTGTAGGTGCAGTACCTAGATCTACTACGATCCATTGATCTTTTTCCACCAACAAATATTCCATATTGAGCTTCCATAGCTCAAAACTTTTCCCATTAAATTTCTCGATCTCCATCTTTGAATTGCTTGCCATTTCTTTTCACCTGAAAAACAATATCGTATATCTCCCACTGTACCAAGGCTTATCACAGTCCCAAGCCAAACCCTTGACCACAAAGGAATCCCCCTGAAGCCAATAAATCTCTGATACCAAATGTAAATTCTAACCTTGTACAATATCTACTGCACACAAATATTCAGAAAAGAACATAAAATATACAATGGCAAATACAAACATTACACAAAGATTTTTCCTCTGGAAACCCAAACCGAGAAAACTATCATATTCTATATTCATTCATTGTGTTACAATGTTTACAATAAAAAAGACATATAGGATCCAGTGGCATCCAAAACCCTAATCGAATGATCTGGATTAGTCCAAAACCCTAATTCCTTAATCGGAAATAGAAAAACCATCGGCAAAAACCATGTGCCAAAAAACCACCTAAATACATGACATGTTTCCCAAGGCAGGAAAAACAATTTCAGGGGTACTACCCCCTAACCCCCACACGGGGGGTTGCACCCCCCCTCTAACCCCCCTATGTGCTCGGCGCAGACACCTAAACACTACTACACGTGCAAAGAATATAACACATACCCAACAAAATCTACTAAAGAAGTCAAAAGTGTTCCAATGAGCCCTAGAGTGTGATAAAGCATTCGACATATTGAAGTAAAATATCAACGCAACACCTATTCTGATATTTCCGAATTGGGAAAACAAATTTCATGTGCACATAGATGCATCAGGTATTTCCCTAGGAGCCATATTAGCACAACCAAGAGATGGAGCCATGGATCATCCTATCTATTTTTCTAGAAGGAAGTTGTCGCAAGCTGAGTGCAACTATACAACCATAGAAAGGGAGGGTTTAGCTATGATTTACACTCTGCAAAAGTTTAGACATTACTATTTAGGATCTCATTTTAAGTTCTTTACTGATCATTCTGCATTAAAATATCTAGTTAACAAGCATGTTCTGGAAGGAAGAATTTGTCGATGGTTGTTACTGTTTCAGGAATTTTCATTTGAAGTGATCGTTAAACCTAGAATATGTAATGTGGGGCCTGCTCACGTGTCTAGATTAGAGTTAGGAGAAAGTGTCGGAGCAGTGGACGATCATCTCCCAAATGCATATCTATTCTAGGTTGAGGCCATACTAGAATACCTAGAAGACATAACAATCTTATTAAGCACATGGGTCTTCCCAGAAACATACTCTGCAACTCAGAAATGTCATATGGTGGTTAGAGCAGCTGACTATCAATTGATTATAGGGTAGTTGTATAATTTGGGCTTAGATAGCATCCTCAGGAGGTGTTTATTAGATCACGAAAGGAAAGACATACTATGGGAGTGCCACAATGGAGTTGCAGGAGGCCATGTTGGAGGAAAGGCCACTGTGCAGAAGGTCCTCCAAGCTAGATTATGGTGGGCCACACTCTTTAAAGATGTAAAGGCATATGTTATATCTTGCGACGTCTGTCAAAGAGTGGGAAATCCATCACGATGGGATGAATTTCCTCTTCGTCCAGTGTGATCTCTGCAAGCATTTGAGAAATGGGTGGTTGACTTCATTGGGCTAATCAACCCCACAAATAAGCATTCAAAGGCCAGATATATTATTACCATAACTGATCACCTGACATGGTGGGTTGAGGCAGTAGCTGTCAAGGATTTCTTGACCGATACTGCTACTAGGTTCTTTTTTGAAAATATTTTCACTCACTTTGGATGTCCTAGGAGTTTGACTAGTGATCAAGGTGATCATTTTATCAGTAGTACAATAGAAAATATTACAATATATTTCTTGATCCGACATCATAAAAGTAGCCCCTACCATCCGCAACCCAATGGAATAGTGGAGGCATTTAACAAGATTTCAGAGAGAGTATTAACGAAGGTTCGTTGCACAAACAGGGAGGATTGGGATGACAGAGTCCCAACAGTTTTATGGGCTTACAGGACAACCACAAAAAAACTCCACAAGTATACTCCATTTCAGCTAGTCTATGGGAAAGAGGTTGTGGTACCTACATAATTCATTACCCCGAGTCTATACATTTCACATATTACACACATGTCGGAGGATGAATAAGTTGCGTAGAGTCTTATGGAATTGAAGGAACTTGAACAGACCAGGTTTTTAGCAGACTTTCATCAATCAGTTGAGAAAGCAAGGAAGAAAGCTTGGCATGATAGACACATTAAGACTAAAACATTTGTGCAAGGGGAATACTGTCCTACTTTAAGATAGTAGATACCATAAACATCTAGGCAAGTTGCGCATGCATTGGTTGGGACCATTTATAGTTGCGGACATCCGACCTTCTAGAGCAGTTAGATTTGCACAACTGGATGGTATACTTCATCTAGGATGGGTGAATGGCGCTTGCCTAAAACCCCATATGTCTCGGAATTGAGCTAAAGGAATGTTTCTCTAGTCCAAAGGAGCATGTATAGTATATAGATTTGAATTTTTTTTGCAATTTCTGTGAATTCAGTTAATAAAGTCGAAGAGTGCATTGTTGCACCACAACATGTAGTTCATTTTTCTCATCTAAGTGTGTTTTGATGTAGAACTTCTTACTTAGAAGCGTAGGATCAAAAGATCCATGAATCTATTAATGACCGTCATTAAATGTGATGGGGACCCCTTTCATACATAATCCTAGTTCATGTGCCACACAAACCTAGTCTAGTCATAGCCTTTATTACCACTATAGTAACCCATTCGAATTTGGTTAAACCATCAATCCGCGATACGCGAAGATGCCATCGGTATTCACGCCATGATTCTCATCTGTTAAATGGTAAGGTATGGAGTCGGCCATGTCCTTGACCAACTTGCTCAGTAAATGCCAGGATCACCCAATAGATTTACCCTGTTAACCAGTCCCATTGGACAACTCAGCTCCAAGTTTGATATATAGAGTTAATGATGAATATTCATAGCAGTTATTACAAAAATTGCTAGCTAAGTCGAGTATAAGGTTTTAGGATCTCGGTGTAAGACGCATTGTTTCCTAGAGAGAATTTAGTGCCTTTTGAATTATGAATTGTGCTCAAGCATGTGCAATATCTGGGCCCTCCATCTCGATCCCTAATCCCACTTAGTTAGTTGAAGTGCGTTGATAGTTTAGAATCACCATGCTGAGAGCTACAGGGAGCAGAAGTGTCATTTCTAAGGATGTAGTGCTGGACGATATCTGTGACCCCTGGGTCAAGATCGTGGGAGATCTCAAAGGGGAGGTTGAGTAGGTCAAACTCCTCGAACTCGACTTGATAGACTAGGTTTTGTTCCCATAAATGAACATTGATGTCTTATGGAGTGTCACTCTAGTCGAGTTGGGAGGAATGCAGTTCATGCCAAAGCCAGAGTTCATCAATCTTCTTAACTTCACCATTATGAATCTTAGAGATTTACCAGTGTTTGGAACTACTAAGGAAGTTGTGAGATGTACTAAGTTTGTCATTAGTAGGGTACACGACAAAAGCCTGTGGTTGGATAGAATATACCCAATTCATGCAGAGGACATCCATCAACTGACCAAATTATCCATCAAAGGCGAGGATGTATCCAAAGGATTTTAGGGTCCCAACAAGCATGGGAAGAAGAAGGGGGAACCCAATTTATACAAGATATTTCATACGCGGAGGGTAGGGGCGCATGACCAAGATCGACCCCATTCTACCCAAAACAGTCAGGACCGCTTTCTATCTAATTGCTAGCAAGTTCATGCAGTCGTATTACAAAGGAGAGTGTACATTGGATGCCCTATCAGTGGTATACATTTGTGCCAATGGTGTTGTATTCAACTGGTGTATTTATTTACTGGAGGAACTCTTGGTATCTTTCAAGGAAGCACAGGAGAAGGGGGTAACTTTCATTTACGGCTACTTACTGGTTGCGTTCACTATGTTGAAGTGGACGCCATCCACAGGGAGATCGCTATCGCCAGTAGATAAGGGACGATTGACAAAGATGTTCGAGCCTTGGCCCTCGAGGTCGGACTCGGAGAACACTGCCTTCAACAACAAAATGTTCTCAAAGTGGTACAACGGGTTTCTAGATGCAACTCAAAGGTTGCGCATCCCACAGGAATTGCTCAATCACAACACGTGGAACATTGCATTCAGCTTGAACCACCACCAAACATTTGTATGGACAAGGCATTCCAAGTGGGAAGACTTCCACTCCCAGATGTTTCCATATTACCTGGATGAGGAGGTTGTTGGCCCTTGACCAAGTTTTGGGATATTCTTGGTCATGTGACCTATTTTGGGACCTCGATAGCCTGTCGAAGGAGGAGCACAAGATGGAGCAGAGATCATGGGATCTCGGCCCACTTTTGGGTCCTTTTTGGGTTTTTGGGAATATGTAATGGGATTGGGATGTCGGCCCATGGGTTTAAACATGTTTAGGAACCTTTTTTAATATATAAATAAGTATCTAAATGATGTAAGAAGTAGACCTAGTAGGCTAATGAGCTACGTGCCATTATTGTATCTGTGTGATGGAAGGCTTGTAAGTGCTATGTGCATGAGTATGAAAGACTTGTAGAGATAAGTGCAAGAGGCTTGGTGCTATAACATAGGGAAGAAGGATCTAGCGGGCTATGCAGATCTTCTATCCTGTGCACAGTAGGGTTTTGATGGCTCTGTGCTTGTAACCGATTGAAGATGCTAATAAAGAATAAGAGCTGGTGGACGTAGCCCCAGGGTGGGGGTGAACCACGTAAATACTGTGTTGTATTGCTTTGTTCTTGTCTTAATGTGTTTATGTCTTTTTTTGTTGAGTTCTTTGAAATGAATGGATAGATCTGCTTATGCTTAGAGCTAACGATGTGTAGAATATTAGATCTGATACACATGAACATTCTTAGTGCTTGATCTGTTAGATCTGATCTATTTTACCGATGCTAAGTGCTTGAATACATTGTGAATGTTGTGAGGCTCTGTTTTACCAGTGAAGTGGATATTGATTTCATATTAAGGAACCAACGGTGCTAAATGATTTATTAAGTGTTAGAATCATAGATCTGTGTCCCAGCTAAGGTTGCAGACACCTGAGTCTTACAACCACCCCTGCCTCTACCTCAGGTGAGACTTCATCTGCTTTGTAGGTGTTGCTGAAAGGGTTGATAGTTAGGGTTTTGTTGGTGCACTGTTATAGTGTTGAACCCTAGGTCTGCCCCTGTGCCAACAAATGGTTCAGTTGTCGGGACCTGAAACTGTGATTGTTGGGAGCTGAGAAAGAAGAAGCTTTGTGCAAAAGGTTGACCTGATGATCCGGAATATTTTTGGCACAAAATGAGAGCGGAGATATAACACATAAATATTTAGATATATTGCAAGAGAGACAACAATATAAAATAGATATAGCAGAAATAAAACAAGAGTCACAAATATACAGTAATACACTATTTCTATTAACGAAATAAATGTACAGAGACTGTAAAATACAGAGTGAAAGACTCGCTAGAATGGTGGTAGCTTATCTCTGAGCAGATATGTGACGGCTACTCACATCCGTGAGAAGATGATTATTACAATGAGGCTCTAAGGGCCTTTTTAACATAAGTAAAATCCAAAACCCTAACCCTGAAGATGAAAATCCAAAAGGTTTGTGGGCCCCGATGGGGGTAGTTGATACGTCAACTTCCCAGGGGCGTAACTTTTGCATACGATCTCTGTTTGGGGCACTCAATAGCTCGTTGGAAATATCTATCCGAGAACTACAAATTTTTTGTGAGAAACATCAATCTACAATCTATGTTGTTCCCCGTTTTCTCAAAAAACATTGTTTAGGGCCTCAAAATGTTCCTGGAAGTTAAAAACTACTAAAAATAGTAAATTACCAAAATTGCCAAAAACATGTTTTGGGCCAGTTGGAGAAGGTGGGTGGCCACCGATATCCACCTGGATCAATCCTCCCTCATTAGGAAGAAATTTCCTCCATTGCGTTGAGTTCCAGGGGGAGAGGGGAAAGCGATTACTGAATCTGAATCTTGGTGAGTTTCTTGCCTTGTTGGAACCATCGCGCTACTTGGTTTGTTGAAGGTCGTCACGAACCTATGGCTGGAAGGGTTGGACCTTTTTAACCAGTCTGGCTACATGAGATGACTGTGTGTAGAATGAATCTTTGTGCTTCGCTGCAACCTTTTCGACCTGCTTCTGGTGGATAAAAGGTGCTTGGGCCGAGGCTGTAGTGGTTGCAGTATCCTTTTGTTCCCCTTTTGAATAGATTGTGGAGAAGATGATTTTTTTAGTATGAGATACCACCTTGCAGCACTATTTAGGTGGGGCAGTATTTGGAACTACCTCTGGTATCCTGTAGAGATGACCCCCCAAAGTAAAAATGACACTACGAGGTTGAGACTCATAAATAACATGGCACTTCCACATATATGGCTATCCCAAGAGAACATCACAGACATCCAGTGGGGAAAAATCACATAATACCTCATCCTTGAAGGGTTGGATGCCATATGACAATAAACACTGCTGGCTGACATGAAGCTCTCGTCCTTGGTGAAGCCACCCGATGCTGTATGGTTGCGGGTGTGGTGTTGTCAACAATCCCAACTGTTTGATGACCTCTGTTGAGATGAGGTTCTTCTGGCTTCTGCTATCAACAATAAAATGCAGTGGGGTCCCCTTCACCCACATCTGTGAATGAAAAAGGCACTCCCCCTCTTCTGGATCTGTTGGTTCTTCTGGTTGAATTTTTGCAGTCGCGACAATAGCAGTGGGGTCTGCGTTGATGATCTGTCTTTTACCAGTATTTTTAGAATCAGATTCTGAATCAAGGTTTGACTCCTTGTCTTTGATCTCGGCCACCAATGACTATTTTGAATGACATTCATCGGTGTTGTGCCAGGGGATTTTGTGAAAATCACACCATTTTTCGGTGTCCTTCTTTGTCTTCTCGTGACCCTTCTTTTCCTGTGGCTTGGACTGTTTGTTAGGGTTGTCTTTTTCATACTTTGGTTGTTGTGGATTTGTAGACCCAAACTCTTGTTTGTTCTGGTGCTTAAATTTCTGCTCGATTTTAACAGCATATCGATAGGCAGCACTGAGTGATGGGATGTCTAGAAAATCCATTTCAGTTTGGATGTATCTGTGTAGAGCCCCACGGTATTTCAGAACCAAATGTCGTTCGGAGTCTTTGATACCCATCTTGGTGCACAAGGTATGGAAGCTATTGGTGAACTTCAG
>SNQJ01S0125544.1:0-19757 GCA_010110895.2 Picea sitchensis | reverse complement strand
TTTGGTTTGCATTTTGGGTGGCGGCAAAAAGGGCCAGGGCTTGGCCCCAGCCCTCGGCGCAACAAACGTGCAATGGAACCCTACCATATGACTCGGCGCAAACGACGCCACACGTAACCATGCCACAGTGGAACCAGGAGTCGTTTCAATATAATGTGCAGGTTTGTTATAACATGTGGCCCGTGGGCCTATTAACCGGCCACGCGACCGGGAGCAATTGCAGCGGAGGGTTAGACCATTAAGCCACGGGTTAGCACGCGGTCCGATTGAAGTGCCATGTGACCACAAGACCGGGGGGCAGGAGCCAATAAACAAGGGCCCGCGCTGTAGCGCGTGGCCCTATTAGCGCGCCATATGACCGTAAAAAGGGGGATGCGCCCTGCCTTTGGGGGCTGTGCCCGATTTTTCAACCAAATACATTGCAAAGTGGGTTTTTTCCAACTAAATTGGTTTTTATTAATTTATTATGCCTAGTATTGGCAGATATTCTCCATTTTTGGGGGATATTGGGCATTTTTGGAGGCCAGATTCTTGGAGGAAGTTGGGGATGTGAAACCAACTCCATTCCTATATAAACTAGGCCTGTTAGAGGCCAAAAAACAGTCATTCAGAGCAGAGTTATGCTGTTGGAAAGCCAAGCCAAAGTTAGTTTGTTGCAGGGAAGCCTTTGAGGTGGAAACGCTGTTGGATCGTTTCTGGGAGCTTGGACCATCAATTTTGCATGCCGTTTCTTTCATTGGGTTCTTGAGATCTGTGACTAGAAGACCAGATCAGTCTTGTAGCCTTTGGGCATTACTGAGATGTAATTTTGAGCACTTGAGCAGAAATAAAGAAGCCTCCCCCACAGGAAAAAGGCCCNTACATTTCCCTCATAAAAGAGGGTTGCCTTCTAGGGCAAAAACCCTAACATAATCTCTACCGTTAGATCTGTGACCTTATAATGAACGGTCCATATTTACAATGAAATTACAATATACTTTTATAAGGCAATTTTTGCTTCGGGGGCTCGCTTGCCCCCAGACCTCCCCGCCTGGGGGATGGACCCCCCAGACCCCACAGAGGGGGTACCCCCCCTCTGCACTCCCCCACGTGGAAGAGTGTACATACTTCAGGGGTGTAAATACTTCATGGGGTATAAACATGGCTGAAAGTAAAAGACCTCTGAATTAGGAAGATAATCAGGCTCCACAACCAACACAGAGGTTCATAAGGAACCTGATACAGCCTCAAGACAAAGTGAAACATCAATGCAGGAACAAATGGAGATTGTCCTCCAAAACCCACAGTAGTGCACAGAGTTGATGAAACGCTGCTTGTCCAGAACATAAGTACTAATGTTCTTGTCATTGGTATTGAGGTTGAGGCTTATGCCAGGACCATCTACATGTGAAGAGGTGGTGGAGATAGCTTTAAAGAATTCAATTACTAGTGGACTCTCACTGCAGGTTTGAGTACCCAGGTATGCCACCCCTTCTTCTGCTGACCTTGCACAGTGGCCAGTAGCATAGTTAGTTGGAATGATCAGAGCCTCAATTGATCAACCAGAGCAGAGGCTCCAATAGGCCGAAAGGGATGAATAATTTTCAAGGGAGGAAGCACTCCTTGCCCAAGTGCATAGGAAACAAGAATAATACGCCAAGGTCCAAGCAGAGCAGAAATTGGAAAGAGTCCAGGAGAAGCTTGTTGAAGCCTGACCAGATATAAGGAAGGTAGTGCCACAACTACCAGAATATAGTGTCGCGGGAAAGCCTGAGAAGAAGATCGAGCTACACTAGGGAGCATGGTCACAGTTGGTCATTCACGCAGAGAAGATGGAAGTACAGGTGTGAGATAGCTAGCAGGAAGTAGAAAAGAAACCTAGGAAGCTGCAAGAGAAGATGGAGAAGTAGTGATAGAAGGAAATAATGCTAGATAAGCATTGTACAAACACACAACCAAATTCACAAGGATCTTCTGCGAAGTCAACGATTGGATCGGAATCATTGCAAGGTGAAACCAAAATTTGGAGGATGTGCACACAAGAATACAATCTCTCAATGAAGAAGTTGTGGTCACCTTGGATCCACTGGAGCAACAAGAGAAATTTGATTAGGTCTAGCAAGTATACAATGAGTTGAACGCTCTATTTGAAGTGCAATCAATATCCAAGAAAGATCCGCATGAATTTTGACTTGTTGTTCAGACAATGTACATGCAGATGCATCAGGTAGATGCTATAGCCAATTCTAAGTGGAACTACCTGGTCGTATCCAAGCCTAAAGGATGCACCACATATGCGACTCAACAGTTTGTAGTTGAAGACTCACTCCTTGCTGGGAAGTGGCAGGAAAAAATTGCGGGTTTCCAGGAAGTCAAGAAGAGGGCTTTACAGTTGGTCCCAAAGTTGGGCCCTTCATTTGAAGAGGTAGAAAAGGAAAAAGAACAAGAAGAATATAAAATAAAATCAAAGACAGAGGAGAAAGGAAAGCAATAGGTACTCATAGAAGCCATGAAAGAGCCAAGTACTTGACTCGAGGGCGAGTCAAGGATTGTGGTCAGAGCCTGTTGGGCCCTTTGTTTTTGGTTAGAAGCTATAAAAGGAGGACTAAAGTCCCAATTTTGGGTCAAACATGAGTTGCACAAGCCAAAAGAGCTAGACAATGGAGAAAGAAAAGAAACAAAAAATTCTTTTGAAAAGGGACAACGCAACACCAGCGAGGCAAAACAAGTTACAACAGAACAAGAACAAGAAATCATGCGTAGTCTAAAGCCAAAATATCCCACTCGGCCTATATGTATGAGATGCATATGATTGTAAAAGGGTTGGGTATGGTTGGGTGTAGTTGGTTGGTTATTTGGTTTTTTCATAGATGGTATAGAGGGTGTAGATAGATTAAGGTTCTGTGATTGTAACTTATATATAGGTTTGGGGGAAAGGGTTAGATAGAGCTCTGTGACATGAGTTCGGAGCCAGAAGCTAGTAACAGGGTATTGATTTGTATCTCTAATATTGTATCCAAGAAGGTCTTTTGATAATATATGGAAGAACCTAAAATTTTGAAATTACTATGTCATTTTGTGTGTACGCTTATGAATTGTCTCCTTACAGTACTTCTTTATGTTTGATAAGATCAATGCGTTGTCTCTATTTACAAATGCTTTTGCAACTTGATTGTCTTTATTTCCCATATGAATGTATTCAAATATGTTTTGTGGTTAGTCTATATTGCACAAGGTTATGGTTTATCTTGAAGATTCTGGACACCCACCTAAGTATTCTCCTTGCCCTTCCCTATCTTCTTGTCTTGGTTGCACTTCAGGTGAGACTTCTTCTCTTCAGAGGAGATGAAAATGCCAGTGCTCTAGACTACTCGGTGAATTTTGTTGGTAACCTGAGAAGGTCCTAGGTCTGATCAATTCTACGCCAATACCATTACTATTAAATTTTATATTAATATTTTCCATTAATATTTTATCTCCATATATTAATATTAATATTCTCCATTTATATTTATCATATTATATATTTCGCATTCACCCTTCTTTTTTGTATCAAGCCCTATTCCATTTGATCACATTTATGGATCAAATCCTTATTTTGATCCTCAATCAATTCGTGTGAATTCCTTCTTGATCCTTCTCTATAGATTCTACCATTGCGAATTAGCTTCCTCTGTAATTCCTTCAATTCCATCCTTTGGTTGATTCGACCTCCATTATGGATTTTATCTAGCATTTATCATCGATTTGTATATTTAGGTCCTCAAAGTCCTTTCACTAGGCCCTTGTCTTCATATGGTCATGAACTGTAACCATGTGCTTCTCCAAAAGCACTTACTATTCAAACTGTGCTAACTTCATCTAGGCGCTCATTAATTTCCATATGATCAATGTATATGCCCTTATATTGCGGCCTTAGCAATAATCACTTGCACTTCCCACATAACCAAACTCATAATCTAGGGATACACAAGTGAGCACCATAAATTTCTATCCTGACTTAATTAACGATCTAGATTTAATCGTACATTGGATGGATGGTCCCTGTCATTTCAGGGGTTGGGTTCCTGCCTCATATATTAATGTTGTGGACCCAGAAATAAACCTCTAACCGACATGTGGTTTTGTGATCAATGGCCCACAATATTTCGAGGGGTCTTCCCCATGTTAAATTCTTCGCACCTTTGCTATGAAAAATATTTTTCCACCATTCATCTAACCTATGGTCGAACGACGGGATCTACATCACATCGTGTTTCACCACCATTAAATATAAGGCGATGTTTTAATCTAGGATTTGATGGAAGGTTGAATTTATTTCTCCTTATACCATGAGATCTGACGATCCTTATTCAACTTCTTCATGATATGATGGTTAGCATCGATCTAACTCTACAACCCATGATTCTAGACTTCTCCTTGATCTAATGATCGTCTTTTATTCAATCTTGATCAGACGGTCTCTGTGTTTAAGTTCTGTATCCATATTTAATAGAACTCATCTTTAGTAATTTATCCCAATATTTATTCATTCCCTCGTGTTCAATCAGGTGTTCCAATCTTCACTTAGACCTATCTCCATTACTCAAGTTCATACTTGCATGAAATTGAGTTCATTGACCCTTATAGTGGTCAATGGTCTTTGTATGGATTTCCTAGAATTCATCTTATTGAATGGTGATTGTCTCTTCAACTTATAGATTTGATCCTACATGTATATGGAAAAAATTAATTATGGCATCCTCAAACTACAGGTAACCACATGAATTCATGCCCTTTTAGATAGGATTGTATACACCTCATTGACTTACATTAAATTACAGGCCTCTTTTTCTCTTTCTATGGACTGATTTTATTTTTAATGGCCACTCTCTCTATCCTATCCTAAGCCAATTCCATCATTACTTCTTTGGAATCCTGTGTATCCCAATGTAATATTCCATTAGTATAAATATCTACAAGCCAATTCACTATTTGACTTGTATCTTCACTATCCTCAACATTCTCATTCTTGCTCAGGTTCACACCAATGAACTGCTTCATCTTTCTCGATCTTTATAACAACTTCAAACAACTATTCCTCTGGACTATATCTTTGTCTTGAGAATTTCTTCAGACTTCCTCTGTATTCAAGAGAATTCAAATTATGTGTTGTCATGACTTATACTTTATCATTTTATACCACTCATCAATATTATCCTTGTTATTTCTTGACTTTCCATGTTTGATTCATGTTTCCATCAATGAAAACACATAATCAATAATGCCAACAATACCTTCTTTTCCATTTTGGTCAATCTATTCAACAGACAAAAGGGAAAGTTCATTTATCCATATCCATTTAAATGCATTAGTAATCTCATGTGGTAAAAATGAATGTAAGAGTGCCTACCTTCATAGGTTATATACCTTTGGACAATAGATAGGACATTCTGCCATTCTTTCTTCATCAACTTATTTGGAATACCTTGACTCCAATCTGCATTGTGATGTTCTTCCATTAAAAATTGGTTGCACATACCTATAGGAAGTTTAATTTTCTTCCACCACCTTTCACCCTTTACAGTCAAATGACAAGTTGCTGCAATTGAGTGCTCAATAACATGAATCATCACATCTCCCACTTGAGTTTGAAAACCATCAAAATTATGGGCAATTAACTTAGAAATTTATTCATGGTGCCCTTGAAATTTGCAATAGAATTTAAACCATTCCCCTTGTATGAATTTCTCCATAATTTATGGGAAAGATTCTAGTAATTCAACCCCATCAGGTTCCATTCGAAGAACTTGTCCTCCATTTTTAGTCGACATGTTGTTAAATGCAAACAATGTACACCCGCAAATGCTAGGGTTTCACTTTGGGCTACTGAGAATACCTGCATAGAACAATTGATCCAAACAGATTTGGGCTACGAATAACAATAAGCTACATTTCCTTTATTCAAAACTCTTTTTAAAATTCGAAATCATAACTTTGCATGTTTTTTAGTCGTGGCCTAACAAATGGATTTACTAAAATGTCAGTGGAATGTGACCCATGTTATTGAATTCGTTCATAGGATCAAGTAATCATTTAAATATGAAAAACTTGAAAACCATAACCATTTTCACAATCTTTGGCATTATTTCAGGTTTGCTGACACGATCCTCGGATTTGGAGCATGTTCTAATAATGATTTCGCATGTTCTACTAGAATAGAAGTATTCTGGTAGTGACCATGTTTTATGTTTTATACCTAGATAAATTCCTTTATTTTCCATTAGGAAATAACCATTGTGATGTGACACATATCTTTCCATGCATAATTTGAAACTATCCTATAAGAATCAAATGAAAACCAATTAAAGTAAAGCACGTCACACCAAAATAATATGTAAAATGTTTAAAAAGTGCAAGTAAATAAAGCAAAAAGGCTCAGAACAGGTTTTGATAGAACAGTCTAAAATTTCATAACATAAAGGTGGTAATATTCTTAGGGACTAACATGTGGGACAACGACCCCCTTTGGGTTGCTAAGAATCTAAAATCCTAGTTTGGTTGCCTTCTCCATTGGGATATGAATTCATATTCGAAATAAATTATTGTAGTTCTTTGTCCATTAAGTCATAATCAATCATTTACTCCATCTACCAAATTCTTTATTGTGAAAACATTTGACTATAGAAAAAAACTATGTACAAACTAGATCTATCTACCCTACATTACTTGAAGGAAAATGACACTTTTCAAGTGTAAGTAAATTTCCAATTCATCCATTCAAGCATCCAATTGATCTATGGAATGAACTCTGGAATTGGCAAAGATGTTAGGGATACTACCAAAAAGTAAAAAGTATGCCCAAATCATAATGAAGTAAAACTTAGCTGAATATGACCAAACTTTTCTTACATTTCTTGGCCAACAATGCTTTGGAACCATGTTTCAATAAAATCAACTCTCGGTGGTTGATCATGAATCTTTTAATCCTTGGTTTGATGATAATTTTCCTACTCGAAAATATTTTTATCTTTCTTCTTGTCCTCAACCATATTCAATATTCTTGATTCATCAACTATGTTTTGAAAGAATTCTTCCTTCATGCAATGATCATTTTTCAATGGTGAGGTTGCAAACATAAATTGTTGTTGAACACTTGTGGAGAATTGTAAGCTTGTATTTCTTTGTTCATCAACAAATTCATTACCTTCAGAAATAAAACTTATCACAAATGGATCCTCTTGTTGCAAGTTCCCTTCTTTTGATGCTTGGAAGATATTTTCTTCATTAAACTTTGCTTCATATGAGAAATAAAAATATGATATAAAGTGATGATTACTTTTATTCATCCAATGTAAACATTCTTTTTATGGCTTGGTATAATTTGCCTATGATATTATAGGATCTGCCGAAAAATATTCATCGTGATTATATTGAATGAAATCCTTGTACAGATTATAAGAGGTTCTTTAAATTCATCTTTAATTTCATTATGATCATCACTTTCAAATTGAACACATGATAGGTTAGAATTTATTTCCAATGGATCATGTAGAGGGTGGTGTTCTTCTTGAATTGGTACTTTGGGGTTTTCATATTTTTTTTCAAGACTAAGATATGGAATAAAAAAGTTCACATATTTCATCAATTCTTTCTTCTAAATTCATTCCTATATTGTCTTGGAATAATCTTGTGGGATTTAATAGGTTAGAACTAATTTCATGAATGTTTCTTTAAATGAATTGAGCTCATTGCATTAACTCTTTCTAGCTGCACTTTCCCTCTTACTTCAATAAAAATATCATATTCACGAGCAAGGAATTTTCATAACAAGTAAAAATGATAACATAATTTGGAAATAATTCTTGAGGAATCTCGTGAAGAATCTTCCTAAATCTGAAATTGAAATTGTTGACTCTCTCTTGCTCATTCATTCATATTTCAACCATCTTCAAGAAAAGATAATATGGATCTTTTCTTAGGAAATATTTTTAGACAAATAAATTTTCTAGTACATCCCAACTAGTGATGGTTCAAGGCAACAATGGAAAAAACCATTCACTAGCATTTCCCTTTAGAGTAAAGATAAATAATTGGCATGCAACATCATTTTCAGCCACATTATATATCTCACAAGCACTGTCAAAATTAATCAATTTTTTTTTCTACATCTTTTGAATCATTTCCAAAAAACATTGTAAATCTTTCCATGGAAAATCTGGTAAGCGATGAACTTCTTCTTGCAAATTGAGTGGAATTATGTGCAGCTGTTTCTTTCTTTGGGTATCTTCTGTCTTTATTGTAACTTGAACAATTTATGTTGGGCTTGATGGGGAAGGGAAAATGTCAGCACCACATGAAATAATCTCTTTAGAAGAGTCATAATATAGGTCTTCTTGAAATTACTAAATCTTTTTGGTGGAGTTACCAAAGCATTTTTCTTTAAATATAGAGTTTCAATGATGGATTCATCGGGGAGATAATCCTCCCAAATATTTGATTGTTCTTTGGCTCTAAAAAACTTGTCACAATTGAATTGTGACTAAAATTTCAATAGTATATCTTCAAGGCCATTTAGTCCTCCTTGAACAAGGTTTTCAAGAACCTGGTTCATCTTGAATCGGTCTCCAGAACTTCTTTCAAAAACTTAAAATAGACGACTTCCAGTCTTCCAATAATTTTTTATCCTAGAAAGTATCAAATTTCTTGAAAACAAATCGTTCCCCAGTGGAGTCTCCAAAAATGTTGATGTTTAGATTGGTCAATATCCAAACAACAACCTCATGAGGATATGAATCCCCCTGTGTTTTTATAGAGGTGGTACTCATCTTTGGCAGAAAGATTGGAAGATTCTTTCTATGTTTTTTCAATGAATTTAAAGGGTGAATTCTAAAGAGAAAACCCTGAAATATCTTCCAAGAAAGCTTATATATAAAAATGTACAACCCTTATATACAATTGTACATTAGATCATTTAAAGAAAAGATAAAATAAAATGTTCCAACAAAAAATTTTGTTAACAAGGTTTTGGAGTCTCCTTCAACAAACATTCTTTCTTTCTGGTAAGATAAACTGAACTTGGAACCTGCTATGAATTTTGCAAGATGAAGAAATGAAAGGTATTTAGAGAAATTTAAGTGATAACTTCATTAAAACCAAAAATTATTTCGATAGAACATACATTTGAAATCACATGCTTTCAACTCAAGTCTGAGAAATCACTAATGTAGTGCCTCAAATAGTTATTTGCAGGAGAAATTTATAAAAATACCCCAATATGATAAGTTCAATACTGTCAGAAAATAGAGAGTTGAATCAGCCTCAAAACATTTCAATGACAAACTCATGAACTGAAATAAACAATATCTACTTTTTACAAGTATATATTTCACTCTGGACCTAAAATGTTACAAGATGACTAAAGATTTCAAAGAAAGAACTGCTCAGAACCAAATCTTCATGTTCTCAATACATTCATGGAAGATTTGATGGAAAGAAATAGAAAATAAGAAGATGTAGAGAGACAAGTTTTAGTAGGCCAGTCCACCAAATATTGGAGAGACAAAACGTTTCTTCTTGCAGACTCTTCACCACCGTAGAAAATTCTGATTGCCAAACCCTTGATAGTGCATTCTCTTGTCCTTTTAAAATTTTCTTTCCATGTTCTTGAAGTAGTTAGGGTTTGTTTTTATAGAAATTTCCATGATTTATTTTTTCATTAAACCATGGTTAATTAATGTTTCATTGAATTATCATTAATGACTTGTGTCATTGAAATTCATGCCTCTAAGTAGGGACCACTTCTTCCTTTCATAAATCTTATTTAATAGACTTTATTTTCAAATTTTCAATTTGACTTCCTTTACAAAAGTGAACTGTGTTTAAATTTTCTGAGTAAGATATTTTATTTTTCATCCATAGAAAACATTCTATATGAAATATTCATCATCTCAGATTTCCAATGAGTCTTCCTGAGTGCAATTTGGAGTTCTGAATATCAATATATGACGTCGGGAAGTTCAAGTTCCACGTAGATCTATCATCAAACCATAGAAACCAACCTGAATGTTCTTTCAATTTTTTAGAGCATCATGGACAATTTCAAGTCTTGGAACCTATTCCATCATCTTCTTCGTTGAATTACCTTTATGAGATATAGTTTTCCCAAATCCAACTTTTGGATCTCAAGTTATGGCTTCCAGAAATTCATCGCTCAACAACCGTTCATTTAACTCACAGGTTAATATTATCCCTTGGTCTAATTTCTTCCATTCCATAAAAAATTCAAAATTTTCCTTTAAATTGATATCCCACATACGTGGGAGTTTTTTAAATTTTAATGTTTATATTGAAATATTTAACAAAAACTTGGTGTGAAACACATGGAGGCTATATATACTTAGTGATTCAACCCCTTAACAAATTAATTAAATAACTAAATATTTTAATTGACCAATCATCCTCCTAAAGATGCCTAGTCATCATCCAGTTAGCGATGAGTCAGTGCCTAATCATTGATGAGTCATCCCACATGTCACCGTCTAACAATATGCCACATGTCATAGTATAATTAGTTTCCATGTGTCATTGATGGGTAAACTATATACCTTAATTTCCCTCAATTGAATTATCGACCAGGGTAAGTAAACTTAGAGTTGTGACACAGTATGATTCAAGGCAAAAAGGAGAACTAAATGCTTATGAGGTCTGGAAAGTGAATTAACTAGGCAAGAGAATGGTTTTCCCTAAGGATCAACACTCTATTGTCAATCTAAAATTCTATCTTAAAAATGATTTAAAAGACTCTAGACAAGCTCAATTCTATTTGAACAGTAAACTTTATTTTCATTGTACAGAGTAATCTATAACAATGATCAAATAGCTCATTAGTCTAAGTAAACAAAATTAATCTATAACTATGAACAATGAGGTTATTTCTCTAAGCAAGAAATTCTTGAATAAGAAGGCAATCCTTGCATAAATACAAGCTATCTTTCAAAAACACTTCTTCATAGTAAACTCTATTCTTAAAGCATCTCTTTAAAAACTCACAATTATTCGTATCCTACATAAAACAACATCATGATGACATTCAAATGTAATGGTTATGTCTACCATGGAGAATTATATCACAATGGCACCTTAACACTACTGATAATTCAAGCGGAATCAATTCAATATTAATTTCTACAGAGATATGCAAAGTATGAACAAGATAGTCTATGGAAAACTTTGCCATTAAGGAAATATCAATACATGTTCTTATAATCAATATAGTCTATAAAAATTCTTCAAAGGAGATTTGAAATCGACACTTATCCTATCACACTGATACTGGAAATAGTCTACACAGAGTTAATAATTTATGCAGACCTACAGGAAGTGATTAAAAACCATAGCTTAATGAAGCATAGATGATTGTTATGTACACTATCTAAATCACCAATCTGCAAAGTAACCTACAGTTTATAAAATGAGAGAAGAAAGCTTGTATATAATTGAACAGTCGGATGACTATGAGAATATACATGTTAGTAAAACACAACCTGCATAAGAGATATTATATACCAGAGGATGAACAATCAAATATTTAAGTATAGACAACCATGAGTAACCTGTAAGTTATATAGAAAATACAACTTCAGAAAAAAACCTGCACATAAGAGTTATATGCACAAATATAAGTACACAACAAATAAACAAGACACACATACCACTGGTGGGGCCCCTAGGTCATCGTGGTACTACTCCAATTCACTAGACAATCATGATCAATGCATTAGCTTATATTAACAACAATATCGATTTTACAGAGGCGAATTCAAAAATAGTGATTATATCATTTTCTTATTTTTGGTCTCAGAGAGAGTTCTAGTATTTATAGAGTTTTTAGACATAGCTGAGAGGTCGACCACTGAAAGGGTCGATGCTCTCCTACAACCAAAAATAATTAAAACTAGATAGCAAACAATATCTTCTTAACAACTCATGCGCTCAAAATAGAGGTTGAACGCAATTGTTCGAATCAAAGTAATGAGTTCCATAGCTGGAGAGTTTGAACAGGTACAAAACCCATGTCTCATATTCACCAGGAAGAGCCCACCAATGTACCAACCCACAACTGCACTGCACTCTGAGGACCGGATCGAGGCACAAGGGCCAGATAAAGGGCTGGATCGAGGGCTGGATCAAGGGCTGGATCGTGTTTTCGACCTGTTTCAAACAAAAGACAAGTTTTAATAGATTGCGCTCACTCAATTAAAGATAAACCATCATAAAATCATCAAAAATAAGGACTACACATACCTTATGCTGATCCATAGAAAATCGATGGAAGAAACCTGATAATACCTTCAAAAAGAGCTAATAGAAGTATAAACTATATAATCTCCATGTACAAAAAGAGATTTGGACAAAAGAAAAATGGGTTAAACATAGAGTCATCATTTCTCCCATGCCTAAGAGTTTGCAGGTCCCTCTACAACAAAAATGGGTCACAAAACATAGCTATACTCATGAAGGAGGAGGTAGATTGGCTTTAGGGGCTTCTCCCTCATGTCCTAAAGACTTCTTCTTAGGCCTCTTTTGATGCTTCAACTACATCATTAAAATTTTATTGGTAGTAGTCATTTGGTCAACCAAACATTGTAGAGAATTTACCTTGGCTTGTAGGAAAGCATTTTTATGGTGCAAATGATGACCCACAGTTTCACGTTCTGTCAGATGTTGGATCAGTGAAGAATTCTCTTTTTGCAATTGTTCAACAGTTGGGAACTGATCAAACTATTCAATAGGAGAAGGCTTAGAATTCTTAGTGGATGTAGAAGGCATGTCACATTTGGTAGAACATGTAGGAGTCTAAGAAGAGGGTGTAACAATGGCCTTTTGAGGAAGACTAGGTGTGACAAGCTCAAACTTGGTTTCTTTGGAAAGCTTAAATTCTTTTGCAAAGTCTTCTCTAAGTTTCTTGTGAGGGCTCTCATGATCGGAGGACAATTGAATAGGGTATGAGGTAATTGGAGGGTTCTTATTGGACTTGCCAATCATACTTCAAGTTCTCCTACAAAATGATTTTTCTCTGAATCTGTTAGCACCTCGTCTCCTTGTAGGGATTGGACGAAAATCTTGGTGAAAAGAGTCTTGCAATTTATTTTGTTTAGAGATGATAGGATTTGTAGATAATGGAGGATCAACAATAGGTTTGTTGGGTTTCTTATCAGATAGGTAAATAGGATGGAATGGTGGGTTTGGGGTTTTAGGAGAGTGAGGGTTAGATGGAGTAGCAGTCCCAGGATCGATCGACTTCTTTCTCATTTTAACTGTTAAATGGGGGTTCAAAAACTGATAGAGGAAGTCTTCCCAGGTTTTTCCTTGTTTCTTTAATTCTAATATAACAAGTAGTTTGATAAGGCCATGATGAAATAGGATGTGGTGAGGGTTTGTCACATTTTTGTGAACCTGGGAGGACATATTCTCAAAATTCTTTAGAAAATAAAAGGGAAAATTCAAAGGTTTGCCAAACTGAAAATGGGCCAAGAGGCGAAAATGACAGGATTTGAAGATGGAATACTTACCCTCACAGGTAATGAGTCTAGTGATAACGATCAAAGAATTAATTAATTCATCCTTAATACACCCCTTTGTATATCCTTTAGCCCCAGAGATGCTTTTATATTCAATTTTGAAAAACTAATTGTAACTCTGTTGTGAAATTTGGTGTTGCTTGAACCATCTTTCCCCAGTTTGTGGAAGTTTTGTGGCCACAACAATGGAATCCTCAGAGACTAGGAAAACCAGTGACCCTATGCGACAAAAAATTTCCATCAAATCTAAGAGAGAACTAAAGGGAAATTTCTTCTTCATACCCCTGCATATTGGGAAGAAACTGCCCCCAACCTGCATGAAGAAAGACTTCTCAATAGGATTCAAACTCTAGAATAGCCAATAGATCAACATATGACGAAGGTTCGTGACAATTCAGCATGGTTGCAGAGCAATAGATAAGCGAGAGGAAAAATGGGCAGAGGATGAGCGATGCATAACATGGTGCTTTGTCTTAATGAAAATGATATAGGAGGGTTGAATCGTGGGTGCATTTGACACATATGAGTGCCATATGTGGTAATGATTGTGCAGGGTTTTAAATTTGAATGATTTTGTACTTGGAGGTTAAATCAAATCGCCTAAAAGATTTGATCAATGTCCAAGTTGAATACTTGGACATTATGATCATAAAATGAAATCATAAATTTAAATTTTCCCTTTTAACAAGTGTAAAATATAGATATACCATCTTTAGTAATTCATCACTTGACGAATATAATCGAACTCCAGTGATAATACATGAACTGAAGCATTAAAATCGCATTCACGGTTGCAACATTTTATATAGTACCTTATTTGACACTCCATCTGGTCGTCCATATGGTACTCCATCCGATCCTCCATATGGTACTCCATCTAGTCCTCTGTTTAGGTGAAAAGTATACAACAGTAAGAGGGTGTTCACCCATATTACTAGGATTAGAAGGTTCCTGGTTTCCATGGTGAACAAGAGGGTGGATAGGATTGTAGTATCCATCTTAGCTGCCTTGTCATCGAACTGTAACTATTACAAGGAATAATTGAGTGTAAGCAGTCCTCCCTTGTTTTAGACATAAACATAGGCCCAAAAGAAGGAATGTAAAGTATGATGTAAAGAAGGCTTATCAATCATACGCATAAAATTTTACAAAATTATGCCAACAGTATAAGGTTTATCATGCCAATATAAATGACTAATGACATAATAGCCTGAGATATTGTAGAAAACAGTATGATAGAATTTTGACAGAAATCATACTTCCTCTTCTCATGGACTTGCTAAACAAATGGGTAGTTTTTAGTTTTTTATTTTTTATTTTTTTTAGCTTAGGAAACCCCTCCCCCACTCCTAAGTATTGTGACACTTCACAATCAAATATATAGGAAATTGGTCAATCCTTACAATAGCCTAAGATTTATAGCTTCCAAGTGTATAGATAAATTTCACACATTATCCTGACGAGACGATTAAGAACATGGGCCCACCTGTAGGACAAAACATCCTACATATAGTTAAGAAGAGTTAGGAAATAGATTCTTAAGATCACCTTCAAGTTAGTTTCCAATGGCATATTAATGGAGTTCATTTACCTTTGCTTAACTATGAATACTTCTTTTCAGTCCTTCCTACAAGTAGTGTCGTACATTAAGACAAGTTTTAAGATCAGAAATTTAACTTTATTTATTGTTTTCAAACCATCACCCTCTCTAGGTAGAATTCCCCACTGCCAGCAAGTCTGTTCAGTACTATGACAGGTTTACCTAGTCATACCATAAGCTAGTACCCACTGCTAGAAAACCTGTTCAATATCCCAACGAGTTAGCCTCTTACACCCTTTTTACAGCAGAGACTGGTCCTTACCACCATCTTTAAGATTTGTATATGAATGCTGATTTTTGCAAGGAGATGGGGAGACAACAGTGAAAATATTTTTATGGACTGGGATGGTATTTAAGTTGGAGGATGATTCTTCTTTATGCATTTTTTATAGATTGTCCTAATGTAAGTGATACTTAATGCATTTTTTATATATTGTCCTAATGTAAGGGATACTTAAGTGGGCGTAGCCAATCTGAAGATATGGTATAGTCAAGAATTTTTAATGTGTGGTGGATGGTACCATTGGAAAATAATAGAAAGGTATCTATAGTCCCTACTCACTTTCTTCCATTTGAAGTTATATTGATGTTTCCATGGTTAACCACTAGTTATACCTTCTTGCTACGTTTTTATAAAGATACTTTACTCACCCACTCAAAGCTATGGATGGATTGTACTAGTAACCTCTAGGTTTTATAAAATAAAATGTCGCTTCCTTATGTCTTCTAGTGGTGGAGGTTATGAGCAACTTCCATGAAATATGCCTTGAGAGAAAGGAAGATAGAAATCTTGTAAAAATACTAAAAATGGATAATTTAAAGCAAAGAGTTTTTAATCATGATAAAAATATTCAGTATTCAATTGGTGCTTAAGCAGATGACAAGATTTAAGAATAGCAACATCTTCTTTTGAAGTAAAATACTTCCCTTTTTGTCTCCTTGAATTTGTCCACTTGTTTTTAAATGAATACCTGCAAAAGTTTCTAAAATTGTTTGCCAAAAACCACACTCTAAAATATTTGCATATGTACAACATAAATCAAAATGTTTCAAGAACAAGGAGAAGGAGAAGAAACTTCCCCACCCACCAAGGCCAATGCCTTGTCGACTGACATAACTTGTATAAAGTCTTCTTTAGAAATGGGCCCGTGGTAAAGTTTAAGTCTATGTCCATTTACTACAAAAGAAATATGTTCCTCATCAATTGTTTTTATTTTTACAAAACCATTATCAAACATGGTAACCACTTCATAAGGACCCAACCATCGAGTGATAAGTTTTCCTTTAAATGTTTTAAACCTTGAATCAAACAATAAAGCCCAATCTCTAGGTTGAAATTGCTTCTTTTTAATGAATTTATCATGTCATTTTCTTCTCTAGTTTTGAACTAAGATTGTCCTTTGGATAGCATCCTCTCTAATTTCATCCAATTCGTTCAATTGTAGGACTCATTGTTTTTGTGCCTCATCTAAATCTAATCCCAATTGTGCAACAATACAAAAGGTTCTTACTTGGAATTCAATAGGTAAGAGTACTTGTTTTCCGTAAACCAATTCATATGGGGTATGTCAAGTGTTTTTTCTCCATGTGGTGTGATATGCCGACAAAGACTATGGAAGTCTATCAACCCAATCTCTATGGTGTAGTTGGATAGTTTTAGTCAAGATAGTTTCCAATACTTTGTTTGTTGATTCCACTTGGACATTATCTTGTGGGTGGTATGGAGAGGACTTACGATGTTTTATCCCATAATTTTCTGTTAATTCCTTCATCAACTTAGAAGTAAATTGTGTACCCTGATCCGTAAAAATATCACGAGGAACACCAAAGTAGGTAAAAATATCTTCATAAATAAAATCAATGAAAGATTTTTTAGTATCCCTAAACAAGGATTTTGCCTCTACCCACTTAGTGGCATAATCTATGCAAACAAGAATATAGTTCTTTTTATGAGACATGGGGGAAATTGTCCCTACAAAATCAAGGGCCCACTTCTCAAAAGGTTCGATCATAACCTGGGTATGTAAAGGCATTTCATCAACTGATGTGTGTTTTCCTATCCTCTGACAACTATCACAACTTCTTACATATTTGGAAGCATCCTTAAAAATGCTAGGCCAATAGTACCATGAATGTAAAACCTTGTATGTTGTACGTTTATTGGAAAAATGACCACCACATGGTCCATCATGACAATTTTGTAGGATTTATGTTGTCTCGTCTTCCCGGACACATCTACGAATGATCAAATATGGTCCAGTATGAAAAAGTTCATGACCAAACCATGAGTAGTTAGCACTTTGTGTTATAATTCAACATTTTTCATGAGGCAAAAAATGAGCTGGTAATTTTCTAGTGGCTAAATAATTTTCCATATCTGAAAACCATGGAGTTTTGATGGAGATAGCGAAGAGATGATAATCTAGAAAACTATCATCAACATGAATACTATCACCTTCATGATTAATACGAGAAAGAAAGTCAGCTACTAAATTCTATTTTCATGTTCGGTCAAGGACAGTGATGTTGAACTCTTGTAATAAAAGGAGCCACCTAATTACTCGTCCATTGGTAAGAGGTTTGTTCATGAGAAATCTAATGGTAGAGTGGTCTATATGTACAAATACCTCATATCCTGTGATATAATGGAGAAACTTGTTGATGGCATGGACGACTGCTAAGAATTCCTTCTCAGTGATTGTATAGTTTATCTCAGCAGGATTCAAGTTCTTACTTACAAAGTAGATGGCATAAGATTGTTGGTCTTCCTTTTGTCCTATCACTCCTCTTATTTTGGTATCGGAGGCATAAATAGACATATGGAATGGGAGGGCCCAATTGAGTCCTGTAAGAACTGGGGCCACATATAATTTATCTTTTAAAGTTTCAAAGGTAGTTTGACAATGGTCAGTACAAAGAAATTCAACATCTTTTGTGAGCAATCCAAACATTAGTAATCGGCATGTACAAGAAATCTTCTCACCTCCTTTGGATTCTTTGGAGCTGGGAGTTTGAAAATTACCTCAATATTAGAAGGATACCCTTTAATCCCTTCGGCTGAAACATGATGCCCTAAGACTACTCCTTCAGTCAATAACATTTTAAACTTCTCATGACTTAAGGATAAATTCATCTCTTGACATATAATGAGAAATTTCCTCAGGTTATCTAGGGCTTCTTGAAAAGTATTTCCATATACTGTAAAATCGTCTATATACACTTCCGCATAGTCATGAATGAGATAAAACAATATCCTTAATATTGCTCGTTGGAATGTGGCAAGAGCGTTACACAGACCAAATGGTAGGACCCTATAAGCATAAGTTCCCCAAGGTCAAGTGAAAGTAGTCTTTCCCTGATCCTCACGTGCTATTAGAATTTGATTGTATCTGTTATATCCATAAAGGAAGGAAAAATATCATTTTCCTGACAAAGTATCCAAGACTTGGTCAATGAAGGGAAGAAAAAAATAATCTTTAAGAGTGGCCTATTAAGTTCTTGAAAGTCAACACAGATTCTCCATTTTCTGGTTACTTTCTTTGGAACTACTACAAGTGGGGATACCCATTTGCTGTCAGAAATAGGTTAAATAAAACCAACATTCAATAGTTTCTCTATTTCCTCCTTCACTATATATTTTAGTGCAGGATTCATCCTTCTCTGAGGTTTCCTCATAGGTGTTACTTCTTCTTGGGTGTAGATATGATGGATTCATGTGTCAGAGTGTATACCCCTCATATCGGTATATTCCCAGGAAAATGCTCCTCATTGGTATTTAAGGACGTTCACTAATTTTTCTTGTTGATCTGCATCTAGTCCTGAATTGATATGTAGGAATTGTCTAGGACTAATATCATAAGGTATGGTATAGGATATGGTAGATTCATCTATTTCAAAGATAAAATATGTTGAAGAAAGAGTTGATGGATCCAAATGTTCTTGAAATTATTCACCAAACATATAATAAAATCAAGGGAAAGATTGAGGAAAATCAACACATGTGATTGCATAAATGAATTGATTTAACACATTCTCTGTCATTTTCTCCTGAAGTGCCAAGGAGTGATCAATAGGAAACACGGGTTCTTCCTAGTTTTCATTCTCAAATGGACATTCAAACCACCATACATTTTCTGTAACAGGTTGATCTGGTGGATATATCGTAAGTTTCTTCATAGAAAGTCCATTAGAGATAGTCATTTCACCTTCTCGACAGCCAATGAATGCATTGGAAGTAGCTAACCAAGGTCTTCCGAATATGACGGGATGGCCTTTAGTAGGATCCTGTGAATGAATGACAAGGAATTCTACCGGATATTCACATGATGCTAATGTGACTATGATATCATCCAATATCCCTTTAGGTATAACTTTCATTTTATCTGCCAATTCTAAAATAGTTGGGTTAGGTCGAAGGAAGTGTTTCAACTATAATTCTTCCAAGGTAGTGGCAGTCATAACATTAATGGTTTCCCCTAGTTCTATGAGAGTATTTCCAATGGGAATCTGTTGACGGGCGAAACAGTCCATCCGTCAACTGGGAGAGTGGAACCGGTCCGGGGTTGTCTAAATAACCCAAGCCATTTGGAATGGACCACCCTGACGAGTTTAACGAC
>SNQJ01S0125541.1:25718-36325 GCA_010110895.2 Picea sitchensis | reverse complement strand
CTGGGTCTCTTAATTAACTACTGGGGCCGACTTCTTATTCTGCCTATTACAATTGTCTTTTGACCAATCCACAAAAGGGGATTTGGTCCTATTACAATATCCGACATGATCAATCCATAATGGGGATTGATCCTATGAATAAAATATCAATAATAATAAGAATACTCTTTGCAGTTACATTATTTCAACACCTCGGGGTAGCTTACGATACAAATCACTTACAAAACACACACCTCAATATATGGTTAGATAGACTAGTGCCAATGGAGTAGCTAGATGCCTTGAGAATATTCAACTAAGAACTAGGGTAATAATAACCACAATATAAAAAGAGGGTTATGAGCTAATTAGTTAAGTGCTGAGATTTGAAATGAAGATGCTACTGAAGAAATATAAATCAGCACTATAATGTCACTCCTTGGATGAAGAAACAAGTACCTTCTACCGCACAAGTGTGAGATCTAATCACATAAACCAAGAACAACTGATATACTCGAGTTACCTCTTGATTATATGTTGTAAATTGGACTAGCTTGCTGCTATCCACACATTCCAGAATTTGATATATGATAAATAACACAGAAAATGCAGATTTTGGGTGAGGAAAAACACCCTAAGAGTGCCTAAAAGCACTTGTAATGATAAACCTTGGGTATTTTGGCTAGGAGAATGGAAAAACTATGTAGAAACAACCCAATAATGAATGATTGCAAGTATAAATGAATAATAACCATGGAATTAGCTCAAACTTGCAAAGAGATGTGGTGAATCCCCCCAGGGTATCTCAAAAAATATCCAAAATATAAAATAACATCCTTGAAACACTTAGAAAGTTTTTATAAACGAGCCACAAGTGAAAATATAGCTAGGGTAGGGTTAGAATTCACCTTTTAAGTTTAAACCTTAGCTTTAAGGTTTGATCAATTCTATTTTTCTTTGCTGCAATTTAATTTCTAGAATTGTTAAACCTCTTAAATCAGGCCACAAATTGTTAGATAAAACCTTTAATCACAAATGTGTGGGGCTACTTTGCCCTATTAGGGTTAAAGATCAACAACTTAACATAAACCCTTGGACAAAATTGTCTAGAAAATGAAAACAAATCATTAACTTTGCACTAGACAATAAATAATTATTTTTTGATGATATATCTTATATTTTTATGTTTTACATGACATAAAAGAAAATAATTTGAGTTTTTAGGGTTTTTGTGGTTGGTTGTTGGGAGTTAAGCTTAGTGCCTTGTCTCCACTTAGGGCTTATGGGGTCAAGAAGTATGTCCCTCTAAGAATTAGTTATTCAATGTTTATGGATTAGAGTGGGAGATTAGTGCCTCAAGGATAGTAGTCCCTTGTGTAATCAAGACAAACCATGAAAACCAAGGTCCTACAAGAAGGGTTTCCTCAAGGGAATAACCTTCGCCAAAAAGATGAATAAAACATTGGAAAGAATACTTAAAACCGTTGCCAAGGAGCATAAAACTAATCAAGACAAGAGATAAGCACTTACCAATTCGTTTTGAGAAAGATGGAATAGATACAAACCCTAAATATCCTCCTTCCAAGTAGTTGTGCAGCTCCTCAATGGATCAATCTTGCTAGCTTTAGTAGAAACTTGTATATTGACAATAGTCTTTGAAATACCAAGAAGAATAACCAAGAAAGAAAGTGCTCCAAGAATTGACACCAAATCACCAAGTGGGCCTAATGGTTAAGAACATGTGTTTCCTCCTTAGAGGTCACATGTTCAAATCCAGAGGGGGGTACGGTATGTATACCTCCGTAGACTTTAGCAGTCAAATCGTTGCGCAGAGGGGGCCCTTGTCCCACAAACAAGGGGGTCTCATACACCAATTTGGTGTCTGGCTTGGCCGTTACTTTAAATATAGATTATTATTTTTATTATTAAAATATCTTCTATTTATGGCTTCAAATGATCTCCAACAATTCACAATGATTTGGAATGAGAGGAGGGCCTTTATTTATAGATGAGGCTCACAACTCATTTGTTGATGATTGCAGCTTCATGAGACATCCTCCAGGATACGTTCTCCTCTGTGATTGAGTTGAGTCGACCTGAGAGGGAGCCCAGTGTTGGGCATACACACGTGATGGGGCATTGTTCTCCTCTGTGTGAGAGTTGAGTCGTCCCCCAAGTGGTTGGGGCATCGTTCTCCTCTGGAGAGTTGAGTCGTCCCCCAGTGGTTGGGTGTGTCCATGTGATGGGTGTATCGTTTTCCTCTGTGTGAGAGATGAGATGATGCGGTACTCTAGATGATTCTGTTGAATATGACATCGCTGTGGTTGAGAATAGGTGGACGTGTCATTAATGTTTGAGCACTAGTGGACGTGTGGATCCCTTGCTATATTGTCTAAATGTAAGATTTACCTGTAGGCTGTAACCCTAATTGTGATGTAAAGGGTACTGGTCGGCCCCACCATATGTGAAAGATAATTAATGTTTATTGTTATAATTAATTATTTTCTGAGTTATTGAGGTCAGTCATGTTGTGCCAATAGACACACCTTTTGCTGTGTCTGGTCTAGTATAAATAGAGGTGATTTCCCCATTGAGGAAACACACTCACACATGTAATTTCGGAATTTCAGCAAGTACATTCTAGGGCTGAAGTGCTCACCTCTCTTGGGCGCAAGTTTCAAGGTAGTAGAGCACCCTCTTGTGTGCATTAGGGTTTTATGGTTAGGGGTGTTAAAATGTAAAGCAACTGCAGAGGATATTCCTCAAGTAGCTCTTCAAGATGCCCCCTTTAAGCAACCCCCTTGAAACTGCCCCCTTGAAAGTTGCCCCCTTTCCTAAATTGCCCTCCTCTACAAGGTTGGTCACCTAGGTAAGTCGACCACCTACATAAGTCAGCCACCTATCCTAGCTAGGTCTGCCACCTACCCTACAACTATCCTAAGCCAAGGCAACCCTAACCTAAAAGGAGACCCTAACCTAAAGACTCCTAACCTAGACTCCTTGATATATAAAGAGAGGGAGGTGCCCTCTTCTACACATCAGTTATTCACATTAGTTTGATATATCAGTTTATATATCAACTCTGAGTAGTAGCTAGGAAGTGTATTTCTGGAGGAAGGTAACACAATTCTGGAGCAACTAGCATACTTCTGAGCAACTTGCATACTTTTGAGCAGCTAGCATATTTCTGAAGGAGCAACTTGTTGATTTTTCAATAGGAAAGGTTTAAGCATGAAGTTCATTCCATTTTAGCATTTTACTTAAGCCATAAACAATTTTGTTGCAGCAACCAAGATCACAAGAAGAAACACCATGCACAAGTACACAAGAAGTATCCTAGGAAACCCTTCTCAACAAGGAAAGAAAACCTAGCCAATCCTTTGCTATATTCTTCACCTGTGCTCAGGCACAGGTACGTCTAACACAACAAATCTTCTTTCTCATTGCATTACACAGGAGAATCATCCAGAGTTCTTCTCAACTCTCTGTAAGGAGGAGGCCAACACTACGTTCCAGTTCTGTCTCAGATAGGAACCACACAATCATCTAAGAGGCTCTCTCTCAGGTCTGTGTCCTAGAGGATGTCTCACGCAACTGTAATCATCAACTCAACTAGCATACTTCTGAGAACCTAGCATATTTCTGAAGGAGCAACTAGCATACTTCTGAGCAACTAGCTTACTTTTGAGCAGCTAGCATATTTCTGAAGGAGCAACTAGCATATTTTTGAGGGAGCAAATTAGGATTTTCTTAGGAAGCAAGGGAGCAACAGAGACACTTCTATAGCAACTGATTTCTATATTCTGGACAACATCTAAACACTGTTCTGGGCAACATATAAGAGGCTGTTCTATAGCAACTATCTTACTCTGTTCTAAGAGTTATTCTGGACTTCTGAAAGTTATTCTGAGCAACAACAGAGGCACTTCTGTAGCTGTTGATATTTCTGTTCTGGACAACATTTAAAGGTTGTTCTGGACAACAACTCAAGGGCAGATTTGAGTCAGTCTTATGGGCACTTTTGGGACAACAAAAGCTACAGGTCTGAGGGCAGATCTGAGTAGAGACTCAGAGATATTTAAAGACACAGAGACAACAACAAGTGTTACTAGCTTATCTCCTTCTAAGGAAGTCTTGTACTGTGTTTGTACTTGTTGATTGATAATATATCACAAAGAAGTTTGCGGGGTTTTCTTCCCCTTGAGGGTTTCCCAGGATAAATAATTGTGCACTCTGTGAATGTTGTTTTCCAATGTTTCTTATGCTTCAGATTATTTGTTAAAAGTAAAAGAATACTACTGTGGACTATTGTTATCTGTTTATGCTTGAAATTCAACAGGGGTATCTTCTCTTGAGAATATAGCAAAGGATTGCTGGGTTTTCTTCTCTTGAGTAGAAGGGTTTCCCAAGATATTTCTTGTGTTCTTGTGCATGGGACTTCTTCTTTTGATCTTAGTTATTGCAACACTTGTGAATGGTGTAGCTGCATTTGTTTATGGTTCAAGTAAATGCTAAAATGAAATAAACCTCATGCTTGAGCCTAGCTTAGTGAAATTTCAACATGGTTTTAGAGGATAGGTCTTGAAGAAGCCATTGCACAAGCCTTCAAAGCAAGCTGTGCTCTTTTCTGCAGAACCGTACGACCCTCCTAGGGTTTCCATAAATCCGTATGCTCCTCTCCTTTTTGGGTGTTCCAACACTTACTACTAAAACGCTGGGGCTAAACATTGCTTAGGGGTGTACGACCTCCCTCAACGCACCTCTAGCAACTCTCAGATTGCAATTCTGAGAATTTTGGATTTTTGGCCCTAGGGTTTCTAGGGTTTCGCAATGCTTTGCAGAAAATTCAGATTTAGGGTTTTTGCAACTCATTGAAGGAGCTTTTCAGCTCACCAGTGTTCTTCTGACTTTGAAGGCATATTGTTAGTAGTCAAAATCCCAACAAAACCTAAGATTGCTAGCCTAGCCTAACCGTTAGGTTTCCTAGCCCTGTTGGTAAGGGTTTGTGAAGAATCTGAAAATATGATGAACAAAACTATGGTGGAAGATAAGCTTGATGAATCAAGCAACTTCAGTTCCTGGAAGACAAGATTTTAGAGAGATGAAGACATCAAAGAAGAAGCCTTCTTATTCATCTCAACACTCTCACGTATGGTTCCTACTGATGACATTTGGTTAATTGACAGTGGTGCCTCTAGGCACATGACCGGATATAAAGATCATCTGACAGATCTTGTTGAGAAACAAACCAATCTACATGTTGTACTTGGAGACAATGCCATATATAATGTGAAAGGGGTTGGAACTTATACATTCCAACTAGATTCTGACATACCTCTTCAGTTGAGTGAGATACTATATGTACCTGGGATGAAGAGTAACCTTGTCTCCATTTCTGCCTTCGAAGACAATTGGATACTTGCACAAGAGAATGTTGTGTAAAATTGTCGTTGTACCCTATACCAATGGCATTTTTGGCATAAACATTCTTCGTTGGTGTACTCGACATGGGTGGTTGACCCTAGGGTATGGGAGATTTGATGTA
This sequence comes from Picea sitchensis, assembly GCA_010110895.2. Taxonomy (NCBI): domain Eukaryota; kingdom Viridiplantae; phylum Streptophyta; class Pinopsida; order Pinales; family Pinaceae; genus Picea; species Picea sitchensis. The sequence continues at coordinate 30,801 of SNQJ01S0125541.1, read as the reverse complement.
TCCATAGTTTCTTAGCATACCTACCTTGCATCCATATCTTTATGCATTTCTCTATTGGGCATGTTGGCTTCATTTTTGCATCATATAGTGAAATGATACCACTTGTGTGTTCTCTTGTCTATTCTTCCAACTTTGAAGATGGGTAAAAATGAGAAAACAATGTAGGTTTTCCTAGTTATTAACGGACCCTTTATATGTGTCCTACCATCTCGTCAGGGTTGCAGTCATTGGAACATTCATAGCAGTAGTCACAACTTGAGGAGTAAAATACCCTCCATTTAATCTAGAAAATCGTCATGGTAGCCAGTTTCATGAAAGATTTGTGGGTTGTGCACTTCCGTGCCAATTCAACAAACAACCTTAATTATAGTTATGCAATGTCGTTTCTTTCCAATCCGACCAGGCAACATTAGAATTGGAATCAAATGAACATACATTGTGCCATCTCATTGTGCCATACACTATGGTCTTCACATAATCATTGCTCATTCTAATTGTCTTGTTGTATATCTGTAATTTATAGATTGCTAGGATCTTCTCATGCAATTGCAAAGATGCAGTCGCTCATCAATCCCTCCATATCATTCACTAGCTCTATGTGTTGGGGTCCTTGGTATGGATCGATATGTTGCACACTCCATAGACCGTTATTTTCAATTGCATCTTGCTCTGTTTTTGGTTAATGATCGCATCATTGCCATATGCCCCTATTTGATCCCCAAGAGACTAGGGTATGGGCCCTCCCCTTGCAAGACTCTGATCACTTTGTAATCTACCACAATCTTCATGCTTGAAATGTCTATGTCCATGTTTTTCAACCGTCCTAAGGGGAAGACTCGATATTGATTTGCTAGACATAACTGAATCAATGTATATACCAACTTCGTTGTGCTTGTCAATTGCCATGTTCACTTCGATAGGATGTTAACATCTATTCCTAGGTTGGGAATAACATCTTTTACTTCATATCCACCAATTTCAGCTTTCAATCAAAATGTGTGACTTTTTTTCTTCTTTTCTTCTTGATTCCACAGAAGATGCATTTTGGTAATGGAGCACATATCTCTTTGCCCCCCCTCAACTAGCTATTTTAGGGCATTGTGCAACCATGTATAGGGATTTTGAGGACTGAAGAAAATCTGAGGTACTATGAGGCTGCCAACTAAGGGCTGTCTTTGACCTTGAGATTGGCTCTAAGTTTAATCTCCAAACTGTCCCTTGCTGCTGTTTTAGGACAACAAACAATTTTGCACTTTTTTGCCCATTATTTTTATTGGTTAAGTGTTCTTTGAGGTGCCCTTGCAAGTGTTTTTGAACTGGTGGTTAGCACATGCAATATATCTGAAAACAAGTAACACTCCTCTAGATCTTTACAACACAAATAAGCTGATCTACACTCTAAGCATGCATGAAAATAGGACAGGTATTTTGGTCAATATGACGCTGGATAAAACCCCCCCGGGGAAAACCAATTTCGAATGGAAGTATATATAAGTGGTGTCTAAAGCATAGAGTGTGATGTCCTATTCCCAAGAGTAGGCCAACAGGTACTGACTTAGTAGTCTATTTGTTCTTGTAGACTATAGTCAGGCACAAACAAGGAACAAGAGGAGAAATAAGGGTGATTTGGTGGCTAAACGATGAATTAAGCCAAAAAGCATAGGAAAAGTCACTTAAGCCTAAGTCAACGAAGAAATAGAATGGAAATGTGTTAAAGGGGGACTTAATTAGTTAATTACTCACCTTAGGAGGAAAAGGGCCTAGCTTAAGTGATGTCAATAGTGAATTAGATCGGGAAGAGTATAAAGGGAGGAATTCAACTTAATTCCTCATTATGTTATGATTTGATGTTGAGATATTTGCAGAGGAGGAGGAAATCGACCCCCTTGTTGTTTTGTGGATTTCTGGAGGAAACCACCACCATTGATCGGTTTCGGTGTTGAGAGACACCCCCTAGCCTATCGGAGATACCATCCAGGTATTTCATCGTGCATTACAGGTATCCAGTTCAGTGATTGCGCAACTTAGCCAGTGAGGGTGCAAGTGTTAGAGAGAGGGTTTGTGTTTCCGCTTGAGACAGTTCAGTATTTTGCCCATTCCTTTCAACCCATTAGAGAGCTAGCTAGGGCGCACCTATTGAGCCACCTATCGTTAGTTTTCGATGGTGGAATCTCCTAGAAGGCAAAAAACAGTTATTTAGGGCGCAACTCTTGAGGAAGTACATTTGGGGTTCCATGGGGTATTCCAAAGAAGATCCAAGGAAACCCTTCTAACCCATTACAGAGGAGGCCGAGACGATCGTTTCGATTCATACATCGTCAGATTCTACCGGTGGGATCACTAGGGCGCACTCCCATAGCCTAAGAGGTGCACAAACCCTTAACGTGTGACATCAAGAGCTTCAGAGGTCAGATCTTCAGTTCGACAGTCATCAGGATCAGCCTAGAGGCCAGGGCGCTTCTTTTGAGACAATTTCCAGTCCATTCCGACGGGTATCGCCATCAGGGCGAGTTTTCCAGATTCTGCAACAGTGACCATGAGCATCCAGACTGCTTTTTGTCGATCTATCCGTGCATGCATAGACCAACCTTCATTCTTTTGATCACAGGTATTTCTTGTTAGTTGATTTGTATTCCAGTGACGATCCATGAGATCTAACTGATGATTAGTATATCTGCTTCCAACTTATTATTGTATTTCCTGGTTTTTCCTCGTTATATATATCAGTGAGTTGTGTTATCCTTTCTTTCGCATGCATTATCTTTATACTGCTAAAACACTTCATTGTGTTATCCTTTTTTTCGCATGCATTATCTTTATACCGCTAAAACACTTCATGAATGAAACACACATGCGGAAATCACCAAGCATGTTCACACATTAACTCAAACGCATCCAGAAACCCCTAGAGTATCAGACTTCAGCGACAAAACCGTAGTTCAACAATAGATATCCAGATCAACTGGATCAAGGATATTTCAGTGGTATCGGAGCCTTCTTCCTGCCAACCTATGACGAAGTGCTTCTCATGACCCCATGATTCCAGGAACAGGGGAAAGGCCCCGAGACACATATTGACAGTACGCAGGCCATGTTGAATGACCTAGCTAGGGGATAGAGAGACCGGATGACCGCCATCAACAGATGACATTAGTGCACAGATGCTCCACCATAGCATGAGCACTATAGGTGCCAACATTGCAGGAGGGCTGAGTGGTTTAGGAGGACACCAGGGAGGTGGGGCCAGTGGCTCCAGTGGATCTTAGGACGGGGCTAGGCCAAACCCTTCACCAGTCCGAGCTTACACATCGTCTGGGAGGATTCCCCGACCTTTATACCCACAGTTCCAGGCAGGACAGTAATTGGGATAGCCATTGGGACAACCAGGGCAGACAGGAGGACAGTTGGGTCAGGGACAAGTGGTGCCACAGGATCCAGAGTACAAGAGAGACTACCTAGCACTAGGATCGGAGTTCCATGTAGACATGAGTTTGATGGACAACTGTTCGATCAGCTATCGAAATAGACCCCGGGAGGCTGTTAATGTTTAAGCCATTATTATAGTTCTTTGCATTTCAATAGATAACAATAGCATAAGATAGAATCACTGAGAAATACACAATCACACGAGACACATCATTTATCCTGAGAAACCCTCATGCGACAGAAAACCCAACAAAACTTCCTTAATATAGATAGCCAATACAATGCCAAGAGATAACTCAAACAAGTACAGAAAGTCCTCTCCCAAAGATGCGCTTCTCTCTCTCTTCTCCAACTGCAGCTCCGAAACTTGTCTCTCAATGAACAAAATGAGTGTGTGTCTAAGTGAGGCGCTAGCCTCCTTATTTATACAAGTCTGGCACGTGCGGAAGTGTCTTTTCACTAGGAGGGCCGACTTCTTCTTCTGGGTGGTTATAACCACCTTTATTATATTTCGGGGCTTCTTTAATATATTCTGGGGCCGACTTCTCTTTCTGCCTATTACAATTACATTATGACCAATCCACAAAAGGGGATTTGGTCCTTTAAAGTAGTCGACATGATCGATCCACAATGGGGATTGATCCAATGAATAATATATCAAATAATAATTAGAATACACTTTGCAGTTACATTATTTCAACACTCCCCCTTAACAAGAAGGGTATTCTTCAACAACATTAGACGATAGAGAGGCCTTTATCATCAACAACATCAGGAGGACAACATCATCAATATCAACTTGGAACACTAACTGGCGTATCTATAAATCATCGGAAGTTTTCTTCATCGGCAACATCGTCATTCTCAAAGGAATGCAATGTTCATCTGCATCAATATGAATTAGTATAAAACTAATACATCATCATCATCACAGCACGAGGTTGGCTCATCATAATGCAGGACTGGCGTTACGTCACAGTTGTCAAGCTGGAAGCTTAGTACTCGTCTTGCTTTACGTCACAACAATCAAGTTGGAAGCAAGATACTAGATTGGCTGTACGTCACAGCTTCTCAATCTGGAAGCACAGTACTAGTCTCATCTCAACGTCTTGCTTTACGTCACAACACTCAAGCTGGAAGCAAGATACTAGACTGGCTTTACGTCACAGCATCTCAAGCTGGAAGTACAGTACTAGTCTCATCTCAACGTCTTGCTTTACGTCACAACACTCAAGCTGGAAGCAAGATACTAGACTGGCTTTACGTCACAACTATCAAGCTGGAAGCACAGTACTAGTCTCATCTCATTGTTTTGCTTTACGTCCCAACACTCAAGCTGGAAGCAAGATACTAGATTGGCTTTACGTCACAGCTATCAAGCTAGAAGCACAATACTAGTCTCATCTCATCGTCTTGCTTTACGACACAACACTCAAGCTGGAAGCAAGATACTAGACTGGCTTTACGTCACAACTATCAAGCTGGAAGCACAGTACTAGTCATATCACAACGTCTACTCCCCATTCCGAGGAAGGTCCTTTCAGACTATACTAAGCTTATCTCGAAAGTGCTCAAACTTTACACGAGATAGAGGCTTGGTCAACACATCAACAACCTGTTCATCCGTGCTAACGTACTGGAGCTTTAAGGCTCCTCT
>SNQJ01S0125541.1:11556-22371 GCA_010110895.2 Picea sitchensis | reverse complement strand
CTTTGTTCTGGCACAAATCGTTTGGATGAATGCATCCCAAGGTCTTGTGAGACCATTTAGGGCTGTCATTATAAGTTTGTCTTCGTCTATAGTATCTCCAATTGCTTCTAGTTGTTCTTTGAATTGGGATATTCTGGAGAAGTATTCTTGGATTGATTCTCCTTTCTGCATTTTTGTATTCTTGAGCTGAGTTCCAAGATTCATCTATTGGAGACTTAGTGGAGACGAGTTAGTAGCTATTGGAGACTTAGTGGATGACGTTGAACTTGTGACTACTACACTCAATGGATTGTCTTCCTCTTGGGACCCATTTGTTCAAGGGGTTTGCGCAAGAAACAAGTTACCCAAATTTGACAAGTTATGGTTAGATTGTACCCAAGAAGTATCCATGCTAATATGCAAATCTCAAAAGACAAATGATGATGAAAACCAAGCTCTTGCCACTCATGTAAAGAAAAGGAAAGAGAGAAGAGAAGTCAGTCTGAAGAAAGCTAAAAACCCACGTTATAAGAAGGATGCGTCAAAAGTCAGATGCTACAGTTGCCAAAAGCTGGGACATTATGCTTTTCAATGCCCTCATAAGAATGAGAAAGGAGAGCATCATGCACATGCAATAGATACGAAGACAAAGGTGTCAAAGGATGAAGAGCATGTCTTTTAGATAGTGGTGCTTCCAAACACATGATTGGGAAGTAGAAGACAACTCAAATGGGACAACAATAGCTAGACTCCATGTTTGCATATTAGATTTGATATTTCATATTGCTATAGCTTAAGTAAGTGTTGTAACTCGAATAACAGTCTTTAGAGTTCCATTATTATCAAATGTTTAGTAACACTTGAATATTGTTGATATGATGATCATTAAGTAAAAACTCATTGTTCAGTATTAATGATGCACTTGTTTACAAGATAAATTGATCTCCTCTAGGAGATGTTCTTGGTTGTTGACCTTGTTGCAGGTAGGTTATCTTGTAACTTCCATGCAGGTTACTATGGAGGAATGATTGGTCACAACATTGAAAGAGTGTTGATGATTGTTGTTCTTATTTCTTGTTATTGTATTTCATTTTGGCTCTTGTCTCGGGCAGGTCATAGGTGATAGCTCTGAGAAGGAGCTACTGTGACGATTGTTTCCGTTCTTGTTTTTATTATTGTTCTTATCATAAGAATATTGTTCTTGTCTGTTGTTTTTCCCTTGTTGTTGCTCTTGTTCCGGGAAGGTCACAGGTAATAGCTCTGAGAGGGAGCTATAATGACAGTTGCAGGAGGCAACACATTAGATGGTCTCTAGCTGAGACATGGAGCAGACTATCCAGACATAGAGTTGTGTACATGACCGTACACATTCCTATAACGAAGGAGAAGAGGAGGAAGTCAAAACCTTCTGGCGAGAAGGGAACTTTTGCGGGATACAGAGTATCTCATATGGAGATTGACTGTAAGGAGCAGAAGGCTCCGAAGATGACCGTACAAATCCCTCTAGTTCGGTTGATCACTCTTTAGATCATCAAGAAGAGTCAATAGAGCCAGAAGGGCCTGGTATCCCCTATCCTAGGGATAACTAAGGAGATCATGTCTCAAGGCCCACATGTCCTAGACATGGAGTGTCGAGAGCTAGATGAATTGAGCATGGCCCTGGAGGGCCCATCTTTTCTTCAGTGCAATCCACCTATCAGCAACAACAACATCCATCCCACAAGCTTCGTTCTGAGGTAGCAGTAAGTCTTGCTCCATGAGGTAATGAGTTCGGGTATCATGGTATGTGTCATTCTGATTTTTGAAGCACTTGAATATGTTGCATTGAACTCTCCTTCATTTCATAACGTTTGCTTGGAAATTATGCTCTTTAACTTGTTCATACCTGGGAGGGTGACATAATGCCCTAGTAAGTTGGTTCCCCTTTAGGATGAGTTGCCAGTGGGTGGGTCTATGAAAGGTCATCGTCCATTCCCTCCATACTTACCACTTTCCATCATTATTCCTCTCATCTCCCCCTACCTTGGTTCGAGCATTGGGTTTGCCACGCTAGTAAGTGTTGTACCTTTCCTTGTGGGAAGAAAGGGCTAAAGGCCCAGTAGGTAAAAGTAGTTGGCAAGAGTTAAAATCCAAAATGAAACCTTTGAGATGCTTCACCCAGGGATTCCCGAGAAAGCAGTAAAAAGATACTCAGTAAGAAAAGGGGTCCCATAACCAAAAGGCAACAAGACTAAGAATAAAAGGCATTGAATGGGCTAGGAAACAAAGGCATCCATGATAAGGTGCAACTTGCGTTCTACAGAGGCACCTACAAGCAAGACCTACATTTCCCTGTTATCACTGCACCTCTGCCCAAACACTTCCCGTACACCATTTCACACACTTACAAGACCTAGATTGGCTCTCACCCGGGAAACACCCCAAACTTAAGGAGGATTAACCCAATAGGACATCCTCAGACCCTCTCCAAACCTGACATGTTGAACTACATAACGTCTTTGAGCATTTGTCTAGGTAAAGGGGGGGTTGATGTACATGTTTGGGTAATTTGATTATTAGATGTGATTGACATTGCTATGATCCCTGTGACTTATTAGCCCATGGAGGGCGTACTTGTTGTTGCTGCAGGACTTTGCCCAGTGGACAGGTGCATATGGGGAATGATTAGGCCGGACCTCTATGGGGTTGAAATCCCAACTGATTGATGTTGTAACCCCAGCAGGGGGGAAAAGAGAAACCATAGGCTTGCACCAGGAAGAAAGAAGGACGTTGCACTAGGGACAATCCGACAGACCTAGACCCAGGGGGGGTCTTTCCTTTCCTCTTGGACATTGACCCTTAGAGGTCCATGATGTCATCATTTTGACCCTAGACGTCCATGACATCATCATTTTGAGCGTAGACATCATCCAGTTAGGGTTTGCATTTATGAGGACGGTTGTGTGCTAGTTGGCACGTGTGGCAGCATTTGGGGCCTTTGGAGGCCGAATGTTTTGCATCAGAAGCCTAGCGTTCCACCCTAGGGGGGTAACGTCACCCTAGAAGGGCATGACGTCACCTTTGGATTTGATTTTAGGGTTAATTAATGACATTTATGTAAAAACTGGATTTTAATGTAATTTGGCCATGTCGGCCTTTTGATGACCTAATTTTAATTAAAGGTCATAGTTATTGTATAAATAAGAGAGAAAAAATCTCATTTTTTCATGATTCACTCATCACACAAGTGTGTGGTCTGAAATTCGGCCCTCTTTAAGGGTATTTGGCTGAAACTAAGTGGTCGCAACTTCTTGGAGAGGCATTTTTGGTGTATCTTGGCTATTTTCATGTTGGGAAATCTTCAACTAGGGTTTGAGCTTGATTATTCTTGGTGAAGTAAGTAGAAAATCTGAATTTCTTTATTGTTAATGAATGCTTATGGTGAATTTTACTTTTTCATGTCAACGATTATGAAATTGCTTGCTTGAAACCCTCGAAGAAAGGCATAAGTTATTATCCTTTTCTCTATAATTTTCTACGTGTTTAAATTTCTCAAGGAGTACCATATTTAGAAGTAGATACTAGAGCCCTACCATTGTAGCACTCTAGTAACCCTATTTACATTGCCTATTGCATATTTTATCTCAAATTGTTTAAGGAAAAGAGAAATCACTAGGGCCTAAGTTTTCTTACTTTCTAGCAATTACCTCTAGGACTTGGATGTTTAAGGCCTTGGGTTATTAACACCTATCTCAACTTCTCCATCTCGTTTGACTAAGTATTATCATTGCCATTTCACTCTAAGAGTTGTTGCTGCTATCATTGACTCCATTACCCTAAAAGGCACTAGTCTACTCACTACAAGTGATTGATTGATCAAACAACTTTCAAACCATCTTTCTTGGAGTATTTACTAACTTCTACTAACCCTAGATTATCCAAATTCACTAACTAACTTGTTGTTGTTGCAAAAGATTGCTACAACCATCTAACAACAACAAATTGACCCTAAAAGTGACATTTTATGCTAGCTAGACATTGCTAAAACTGCTTGTGACTACCTAATATCATTTTTCCTAGTAAAAACTATTATTTCAAGTCTTTAATTATTTAAATTTTGTCTGTTACAAATTTATCATTGTTTTTATAAGTTGTTATACTGTTGCAATTTCATATCAGCTAGTCTATTTTTAAGAGTCATTATCTTATGAAGCATTGATATCATTTTGGTACTTGTAAAGTGCCCTTTTTTCTCTTTGTTGTCTTGTTTTGGGCATGTACTCAACATTTCTCGTTTGCTTCATCTCTAATAAGACATAAAGAACCTTTTTGACTTGAGTGACCTGTGAGAAGGGAGGGATTTTCTTGTATCATTTTCCTTAGCCTTCTCAAACCCTCAGGTCACCGGAGACGTCTCCCTTGGGGTACTATGACATACTCCTAAATAGAAAGGGGTTTCCTATTAAAGTGACAGTGATAGGTCACTCCCAGTTACACCAATTTTGTATCCACTTGCCTTGAGCTTTGGGCAAATACAAATTGTGCAATAACATTTTGGCGCCGTTGCCGGGGAACATCAAGTCAATTTTCCTCGAACTTACACTTTTTCAGTAGGCCTTTTATTCAAAGCCTTTACTTCACAAAGCGTACTTGGCGACTCCACTGAGGGTGATTCCCTCTTTTCCTTTTGATGATCCCTAGAAGGATTATCTGGCGACTCCACTAATGATAAAGCCAACCATGGATTCTCAATGGGACCCAAGAAATTTTAAACCCTTGAATATGAATAAAATTACGGGTTACCCTCGACAAATGCCTCTGAGGTATGGAAAGTGGCTCCCTAGATTCACTGGTAATGATGGGGTTATAACCGAAGATCACATGGATAATTTTTGGGTTTTCTTTTAACTCCACCCTATTAGTGATGATGCTGAAGATTTGGCGATGAAGCTTTTCTATGCCACTCTTCATGGCAATGCTAGGAAATGGTACGACGATCTCCCTGATGCCAACATTACATCTATGGACCAATTAGAAGAAACCTTTCTCAAAAGATGGAATATTAAAATAGAAGATATCCACATGCTAATTAAAAGACTCGAGTACATGAAACAAATTGAGAATGAGACTGTCAAGGATTTCCATGCTAGGTTTGAGAATTTGCTACACCAAATTCCTAGAAGCCATCACCCTGAAGACAGGTGCCTCGCTTACCTCTATACCAATGCACTCTTAGTGCATTTAGGGTTTCTCCTCAGTAAAAAAGGGCCAAGATCAATCCAAGAAGCTTATTGCATGGCTATACAAATCGAGGCAAATATCTCCTTGTTCAAGTGAGAACACCTTTTTACTCCAGAAACTAAAGTTGATGACCCCAAAGATACCCCAAATGCTCTTAGTCTGGAAATATTAGTTTTCCTTGAAAACTTTGTTAGTAAATTCCAGGAAAGAAGGGAACAAGTCATCGACTGAAAAGAGGTTGAGGAAAAGGATCCTAATGAAGGTTTCCAATCCCATTAGGAAGAGCAAGAATTTACTCATGCCCCTATCGAGGATAATGAGGACCTAGTTGAAGAGCGAGAACCTAAAGATATCAAACATGATGATGAAGTATTGATGAGTGCCCCTCCCTTTGATGAAGCCACCCAAGAGTCTATTCCTCCAAGAGTCTATTCCTCCTGCACAAGAAGAAGAGGATGAGGTTAGTCACTTTCTTTTTCAAGTCTTTGATGATACCTTATTTTGTGATTCGGAGGGGGAAGAAGAAAGGGAACCCTTGGACGAGATAGATCCTCCTTATTATGAAGTTGAAGATGTAGAGGCAAGTCATGAGGATGAGAAAATGATGCATGCTCTTCCATTTAATGAAGTTTTCCAAATCCTTGAAGCTCTTGCATAGGAAGAAGTAAACACGGTAAGTTATTTCCCTTTCCAAGATTTTGATGATGCTTTATTTTATGATTTGGAAGGTAAAGAAGTGTCAGAGGAGCCCTTGGATATTTTAATTTATTCATGTTATGATAAAGGTGGTGACTTTGTTGATAATGTTGATGAGTTCATACATGTCAGGAAACGTAAATGGGATGTGATTGGATATGATGGGGATCCCATTTACGACCTTGAGGGTCATTTCCAAAAGTTGCCTTTACAACTATCATATGAGGTTACTACTAATTCTGACATTTGGCAACAAGGAGATGATGTGGCTGCAGATGATTTCCAAGCACCCGAGGGTGACCTAGCTCTGTGTTCTCATGATGATTTTCGGTCATACCTTGAGGATTTTGATGAGTATTCCTCTGAGCACTTGAATTTATTCCATGAAGAAGATTATCAACCATCGTTGTGCTCAGATATTGAGAAAGGTGAGGACATTTCTTGCCCAGAGAAGGATCCTTGTGACAAGGTTTTCCACTTACTACACATCTTATCCAAATGACACCTTTTAAAGCCCTATACATTTATGAACCTCCAAAGTGGAAATATTTTACATTAATCAGCATCAAGGTTCCTGCAGTTATAAGTCATTTAGCTGAAAATCAGAGGGGTGTTCAAATACTCAAAGAAAACCTCACAACCTCTCGTAATTGTATGAAACGACAAGCAAATCAGCATAGATCAGAAACAGAGTTTGAAGAGGGAGATACTGTGTTGATAAAACTTTAGCCATACAAACAACTCTCTCTCAAACAACAAAGGAAGAAAAAAAGGTTCCCAAGTTTTATGGCCCATACAAAATAAAGAAAATATAGCCAAGTAGCATATAGCTTGGAACACCAGATAAAATCTGCATCCATAATTTTTTTCGTGTCTTGCGTCTCAAAAAAGATGTTGGGGCAACATCAATAAATTTATACGGAACTCCCTATATTGGATGAAGAAAGAAGAATCATTTTAGAGATAGAAGGTATCCTCAGTGCTCACTACTAGAGAGAAAAAATTCATTCCAGAACTACCTTGTTAAATGGAAGAACCTTCCAGAGGAGGATTTGTCTTTGGATATATGAATGTTTGCCAGCAGTACCCGTCACTATCCCTGCTTTGAGGAGAAAGCATTTCTGAATGGGGATTCAATGTTATACACATAAAGATAGGAATAATAAACATAATATAATAATAACACACTAATAACAATAAAACTAGTAAATAATAATAAGTCTGATAATAGCATAATAGATACGTAAAATACATGACTATTCATAAAGGCACCTAAAGGCACTGCTTGAGTTATATTTATAATTGGGGTCACACCTCGTATCCCTCATCATTAATTTATGTGTTTTTTTTGCGGGAAACGTTCTAGACACTTCCTCACATTCTATTAATCGTACCTGGGGTAACAGCGATCGATGGACAGCATGTACACCTAACTCCAAGGGACCTAGGTGGATTCGACTTTGTGACCTTCTTGACCAACATGGCTACGGCATGGGAAGTCAAACCACTTGAGCTAACCCTTGGGTTTATCATTCGTGTGTGTGTGTGTGTGTGTGTGTGTGTATTTTATTCAAATTGGGACATTCAAATATAGGTTTGCATTTATATTGCAGAATTCAATGTGAATATATTTGCTTTTATGTGTTTTATTGAGAGTGGTGTCTGGTTGTTATAGTTCATTCAAAAAGTTGATCTTGTACTTTATGTCTTTATTTATTGAAAGTTGTATTGGTTTTGCCAATTTATGATTATAGAAATTTGTAAGGAATGTTCTAGATTTTCCATTGTATTTCTATAATAATTCACTTTATTATGAAATATATGTACTAGTTTTGTTCATTCAAAAAGTTGATCTTGTACTTTATGTCTTTATTTATTGAAAATTGTATCGGTTTTGCCAATTTATGATTATAGAAATTTGTAATGAATGTTCTAGATTTTCCATTGTATTTCTATAATAATTCACTTTATTATGAAATATATGTACTAGTTTTGTTCCAAAACAAGGTGGTTACTCTATATAATTTGTAACCTCTCTGTATTTGTTGGTCAATGCAGATGATGAGATAATCGAAGGACCCTCAAAGATATCACTTCACTGTCCAATAAGGTTTGTTGATTGGAATATAGCTCAGACTAGGGAATGGTTTTGACGTTGTATAAATTTTGCTTCTTCTGTTCAGTCTTTTGGCTTTTTGCCTCCACTCTTTCAGAAAATTATATTGCAGTGTTTGATGAACAATTTTGTCAGACTCTAGACTTCCCTTTCAGATGAAAGAATAATTATTGACTGTTAAATGTCAGTGTTGAAAAGAAATGAATAATATCAGAACCTTCAAATGCAAGACCTTACTTAGTGGACACCTTTTGGGATAGGCAGATTGGGATCTTCTTTAAGGACAGAAATGACTGAGAGAATGCCTGATCATTAGTTAGTTACACTCTTGAGTTCTTTGTGGATTAAGTATTCTATCATCACAATGTTGCTGTGTATCCTTTTATGAGAGCATGTTTTGAAGTATATCTGTGAGAAAGGCTGTGGAACATCCATGGTGAAAGCATAGGTGTGATAAGATCTTCATGAAAAGCTATGGAATAGAGATGGATATTAGATATATATTTGCAGAATTCTAGGGAAAAATCATCAAACTAAATTATACAAAGAGGATATACAACCCATTCTATAAATGGCAATGTACCAGAAACAACAGGTGACAGAATTCATAAGGATGTGTTATGATGGTAAAACAGGCACTTCCTGCAGCTCTAAAGTGTGCTTCTGTCTTTTCTTTCACATTTGAACAGGAATGCGATAATAAATAGTAAAATCAATGTATTTCTTGAACACCTATAATTTTATATCATCCATATAACCTTAGTCACCTGGTTCTTGTTCGTGTTCGAATTCGGCGAGCTTGAAGTTCGCCAAAAGTTCGACAGTCAAAATTTTGGGGATAAAATTTGGCATTAAGTTTGACATAGTACAAAATTTGAAAAACTAAAAAATATATATAATAAAATTCGATACTCTAATTATAAGTTTATAACACATCTGATAGAAATGAAAATAGCATACCAACATGATTAATCATGAAACATATATATTTTAAAAACACATTGTCTTGTTCAAAATCTAAAAACATATTTATGAAAGTTTGAAACATAGCATTAAAGACATGAACATAACATTATAAAGTTTTACAAAAGTGAGCATGAAAAAAGAAAACTAGAACATGAACACAAGATTCATTCTTGATGTTCCTGTGGCCTACTTGTTACATCAAAAAGCTCTATGTCATCAAGAGCACTAGGGGCAGTAAACCACTAGAAGCATGATCACCACTGCATTCAGCAATAGTTGAGGATCTATCACTCTCAATGCCAAGATCATCTCCATCTTTTGATGCATCTGGAACAGGACTGAGCCATGGAGTAGAAAAATTGGATGAGTCTTTAGCCACATTCTTTAAAACCAACTAAAAGTTACTACGAACATAAACAAGATCTTCTAATTTTCCTGATAACAATCTATTTCTTTTCTTGGAATGAATATGGTTAATGGAACTCCAATTCCTTTCACAAGTTGATGCACTTTATCCCTGCCTCAAGACATGGATTGCAGAATTTTGCAATTCTGGGGCCTCCGATCCATAAAATTCCCACCATATTGCTCCAGCAACTTTAGTCCTATCATACGTTGCTGATTTGGTTGCAAATACCTCTTCTTCTAACCTGTATGCCCTGAGCTGAGATCTAACTGAATATGCAATTGATGGATTTGGAAGTAGCTTGTCAATAGCCTCATAAAGTCCACTCATGACTTCTTCATCCTGATGTCTTGATATTCCAAACAATCTAGGGTCCAAATAGCATGCTGCTGCATGTAAAGGACTATGCATCATCTTCCATCTTTGATCAATTACCTCCCATATCTCCTGGTAATTGGCTTCCACATTCTCAAAAGCACTTGCAATGGCTTTCTTGCAATGATTCATGCCCTCATAAATAAAATCCATACAAGGTTTGTCACCATCAACCATGCAGAGCACATTAACAATTGGATTACACATCTTTAAAACTTTGTCATCATTTTCCCAAAAGCTATTGCTGAGCACTATTTGTTCCACATTTTTTCCCTTCGATTCTTTTGAAGGTGAGATCTCTCCCACTCAGTATTGCAGAAAACATCTCTTAGGCTTGTTTTTTCCTCAACAACTCTTTTCAGAGTAATATAAAATGTGGCAAACCTTGTATCACAAGGCCTAACAACTCTCTAGTTGCTTTTTTCCTGTATATGCTCAAAGTGAAACGATGGTTGATGATAAAATTTGCAATTATTTTCATCTACGAATTGTCTCATTGATCCATGGAAATTTGGCTAAATCATGAAGCAATAAATCCAAGCAATGAGTTGCACAAGGGGTCCAATAAATGCTTGTGTACTTCTCCATAATCATCTTTCCTGCACCAACACAATTTGAGACACTATCTGTGATAACTTGGACAACATTTTTTTCCCCAACCTCTTGAATTGCTTCATCCAAAATTCTGAAAATAAATTTTGTTGTCTTCGAAGATTTTCAAGGAACTAGAAGGCTGCCCAACAGGTCTTTCTTTGACCTCTGGTTGGGCTCTAAATTTGAGATAACAAAACTGTCCTTGCTGCTGTTTTAGGACAGCAAGCAGGTCTGATATATTCTGCCCCAAATTCTGCCTTCAAGATGATGATTGGATGCTCCTTTAAGGTGCGCTTGCAAGTGTTTTCTTAACCAATGTTAGCACATGCATAAACCTCAAAACATACAACAATCTTCTAGGATCGTTTAACAACTAATTACGCTGAAAATAACTAGTCATGCATGACAAAAGAACACATCATGTTTTTGGTCAACATGACCTTGGAAAAATCCCCTTGGAGAA
>SNQJ01S0125538.1:34273-48615 GCA_010110895.2 Picea sitchensis | reverse complement strand
TGTAGTTTGGGGGGATTACTCCTTTATTTGATTAAGGGTTATGCTCTATATATTTCCAAGGGTAGTTATCAATGGGGCTCTAATTCCTGAAATATTATGTTGGCATACTCCATGATCCAAATGAGCAATTCATGTTGTCTAAAAATAAATCTTTGCTTTCAAATAATCTAATTTATGCTTCATCTTATTGTCATAATGATATCTCATACTACCCATCTCAAACCATTTAAATTGCATTAAAAAAGTAGTGTCCAAAATTTATGTGCCATTCCATGGTATGGCCACCCGTTAGAAGGTAATTGGACATAAATCTGAAATTTGGAATTGATGAAAATGATATTTCTGCACTAGTACTAGTACATGGGCTCCTAAGGGTTGGTAGGAGTTGGGGGGGGATTAGTTATGATCCTAATGGGAAAAAAAGAAGCGAATTTTGAATGGGGGTTAGGGTCTACAAAAAATAATCAGGAAGAGGCGCTTGCTTTATTCCAAAGGATAAAGAAACTTGACTTTATTTATAGCAAAAGCATCCTAATTTTAGGAGAATCGGCTATAATTATAAAGATCGTGCATAAGTTGTCTACATTAAGTAATGGGGAATTGGCTAGAATCATAAAAAAAAAAACTAAAAATAGCTCATAAAATTTCAATCCTTGGAATTCTTTCATGTTTTAAGGGTGAACAATAAGCAAGCTAATCAATTGGAAAATCCAACCTATTTCCTAATAGAAGGAGTCCTTAGATGCAAAAATGGGTTGTCACTGGACCCAATTCCTTAAGTATATTCATGGTCATTATAACTCCTTGTATGATATCCACACATCAAATCTCAAGGAAGCACGAAATTAATACACATGATTGACCATCAATGGATTGCATACACTTAATCTTCATAACTTCGAGCCTAGATTTTGAAGCTTGCAAAGGCATTAAACAAATTACAATTGGGATAATGGGAGTCTTAATGCTAGGTTTTGGATAGTGTGGTCTAGTTTTCCTGGCATACTTGTTGAGTCTATATTCTTCACCGAGCTCTTTTCTTGCTTTGTCTTCTTGTTTCCTAGTAAGTTTTGGCTGTTTTGGCTCCTTCCCTTCTAGATTATCCAGTAATTTCATTTATTTGGAGGTGTCTTGTGGTTTTACTTTGGCTCTAGAGTTATTTGTTTTCATGTGGCTTGGGCTTGTGAAGGCACTTATGGGCTTAGTGCTCTTGGACCCTTTTTGGGTTTTAGAAGATATGCCAGTTTGTGTGCCCCTGTTTCTAGAATGTTTGGCAGTTCATTTTCCTTGTGTTGTTTTGACCTCTTGCATGGATAAGATTCTAGGAAAGAATTATTTGTGTTTTTACTTGACGGATAATTTTGGGGATTTTCCCTATCAATGGAGCAACACATGCAAGGATAGCTTGGAAATTCAGGGGATTCTAAGGAGACATGAGAATATCATATCCAATAAAAAAAACCTCATTGTTTTTTGTTGTTTGTAAATTGCATAATAATGATGGAGCTCACAACAAGGAATATTCTTTAATAATGGAACTAATTTTACAAAATGGTAATCAAATTTTGGCATTAGAAATAGAGTGTCAAATGTTAAAACAATTGGTTTCCCTTCATACGAGGACCTTTGAATCTAATGCATCAAATATTGGACTACCAGTGAGTTTTGCTTCAAGGGAATTCAAAGAAGAGGACATAGTGCATAAAATATGTGAAGACATAGATATGAAAGCTCAAGATTCCTAGCCTACTTATGTTGGACAAGTTGATGGACACAATAATCATCTATTTCATTAAGTCGTAGTTTCTTGATTTTTTACAATAGGTTTGCTTTAGGTGTTTTTTTTTGCATATATACTAGTAGAAGCTCCTAGATATCCTCTGTAGAGGATCTTTTTTAATTTTTTAAAACTTTACTTCGGTATCTAGCTTAGCTTCTAAACTATGATATTCCAGACAACATATTTTTGTATTCCAATATTGACCAGTTAGGCTACATATTTTTCTAATACAAAATACTTATCCATTGTTGTTTTTAAAAGAAGTTTGTGAACTCCTAGAAAACCTCTTGAATGGTAAAACACTTATCAGCCTCACATAGAGATTGATTTGTATAAAACAAAAGTAATTCAATGGTGCACATGATAATACCAAACAACACAACCATGAAATAATGCATGAACTTTGTTGGGAACTTTAAATTTATGAACTATGGGAAGAAGGGAAAAAACCTTCTATAATTCTACTATAGAGTCTTGGACAATTTGTTTGAGGTTGCATCAATTTTCTCGGTATGCAACCCTACATTAGGTAAATAGGAAACAATGTCATAATTAGGGTTCAATGGGAAGTCATCTTCTTCTATAACTTGGTTCAGGAAGTGTCATAGAATAGGGGCATTATAAAGGACCCAACTCTGAAGGAGTGTCCATAAAATGTGGAGTTTCAAATGGTTCAAGCACGTTTATCTCGGAAAACTTGTCCAATTGATGGGCTCTAACATATGCATAACCTAATTGATTAACTTCAAAGCCAAAGCTAGGAAACAACTAGCCAGTGCATTGGAATGCATGCAAAGGAGGGTTGTATTTGTTGGCTCATATGTGAATTCCTTAACCACGCTGATCAAAATGAATCACATGAGTGTCACTACATAGAACTTAAAATCTTTAGTTTGCACTTAAACATGTGAAAATTTCTACATCCATCCTTTAGGATATGTAGTATTAGTGGACTCTAAATTTTCCATCTCAAAATCCATGCCCTCATTTGACAAGATCAACACCTACTTGATATTGATAGGGTGAGGAAAATATAGTCGTTGACCATGTCCCATGTGTTATTGTTGCACTGACTGACAAGCTCGATGGTTAGTTCCTCCAATATATTTAATTTGGGAAATAATAATGTTATGAAACAAACACCCAAATAGCATGAAAATAGAAAGGGAAGTAAATCTATGCCTTGAGAATTAGATAGAAGAATGAAAGAAAAGTCTCTTCAAGGGGGAAACCTCCTTTTACAATAGAAAAAATGTACAAGATGAGATGATTCTAAAAATAGTCTCCTCGGTATATATAGGAGACAAAGGGTATAAGTACAATTAAAGAGTCTAGCTAACAACACTAATATAACAATAGAATTGTTATAAATCGATATCTAGGACTTCATCTAGATCTTAACATGGGGTTTTATAATTAACATGAAGTTTTCTCTGTAACATCCCCACTATAATCCCCAATTTAATTAATGCATAATGTAGATATGAATGTGGCTATGGCCATGTGGTGTAATATGCGAAATATATTTTCTGAATTTTAATAAATACAACGTGATGCCAGTTGTTGGGAATATGGACAGATATTGGGGGATGATTAATCCACAAGAAAAGGGGGAATGCCTAGGGAGTGTCTAAGATGGGTCCATGGGGGGTTATTTATGGGTATTAATTCAAAACCCATATTTCTGAATTTTATTATCATTTGGAGAAACCTTCTATTTTATGTTTGAGTGTATGAGAGCCCAATCATTAAACTCATGTAAGAGGGTGGGTGTAAAAGTCACATCCCATAGTTACTTGAAGCATGTGTCTGAGGTATAATCAACATTGGGCAGAGTGAGCAATCAACTATATTGGGAAAAGAGAGGAAATTTGTATGGGTAGTGACAGTAATTTTTCACATTCAATTTTACATGAACAAAAAGCATAGAATAGGGAAGAAGACCTTGGAGAGTTGAAGAAAGAAGGTTGGGCGAATTCTGGAGCATGTTGGAGTGTTTTTGGATCATTTCAGAGCTAGAAATCGAATATCTAGGTTGTTAGGCTTGAATATTGAACTCCTGAGTGAGTTGCATTGTAGCAGCAAGTGTTTGCTATTGTTTTTGTTGGCCATTTTCCTAACAATGTTTTCCCTTGAGTTCCTAGCTGAGATATTCCTGGTTACTTGTGCCAAAAAGACCCTGATAAATTAATGGGGCACCCGATGGACCAAGAGCAGTGAAGCAATACATTCCTTGGGTTGGGAAGGTCAAGAGGAAGAGAGTTGAAGGAAATCTAGGATAGATGTAGGAGAAAAGTAGTGGGTTGTGTGATATTGAGTTGTGAGGGACTGTGAGAGGCACCCTTCTTTTGTGGATTTCTAGCCCCGACTCAAGGGTGACTTGTTGTTGAGATTTGGAACAACAGGTCTATGGTTGGGTGGAACGTCCTTCCCAAGTAGTTGGTTGCACGAGTGTTTTAAAAGATAAGTGTTTATATATTTATTAATTATTTCATGAGTTTAATTGTTATGCTTAACTCTATGTATATAAATGGTTTAATTCCTTCTATGAATAATTTTGTTAGTTGAATTCATGACCATTTAGAGTGTTGTGGATGCATTTAATTATGGGTAGCAAAATCCAGTTTAAAATGTGTATAAATTGTAGTTGGTAAGCTATAGGAATTTAATTAGCATAAAAATTTTGTTTTATGTGTATTTCCACAAGTAAGGTTCCCCGGTTAAGTTGGGGGATTTTACAATGTCTAGGGCTTAATATGCCCCTCCCCTTCAAACAAGTTTTTCCATCAACACTTTATTATAAGTGGATGTTTCTGCATGAAGAACACATCTTCCCATGTCAGCTCTTCTACTGGTAGGTTCTTCCACCTGATGAGGTACTTGGTAATTTCTCGATTTTGTAGTTGTTTAATCCTTGTTTCAAGAAAAATTGTAGGTTCTAGTATGATTTTCCATTCTTCATTAATCTCTCGTAAAACAGTTTGGATTGGGATATTATCATTGATTACCTTCTTTAAGCAAAAAACATGGAACACTTGATCTACACATGAATATTGAGGCAACTCCAATTTTTAGGCCATAATTCCTATCCTCTACAACACCTTATAGGGACCATGGTAATTGGGTGCTAATTTATTGTCCTTATTTCATTGCTTGAGGGACATCTATTTGTATGGTTGTAGCCTTAGAAATACCCAATCCTCCACATCAAATTCTCTTTCTCTACAATGTTGATCTACTTATTTTTTCATCATATTTTGTTTTGTAACCAAGTTGTCCTTCAATAGTTTGAAAACTTTTTGTTAGTATTATATGTGGTCCTTCAGTATTTGAACTTTTTCTTTCCCTGTCAAGGGTGATTTGATGGATGGAGGATGATATCCATAAAGTGCCATAAATGGAGACATTTTTTTATCAAGTATGGAAGTATGTGTTGTACCACCATTCTACCAAGGGAAACCACTTAACCCATTGCATTTGTTTATCAGATGCAAAGAAACAAAGATACCCTTATAGAAATATATTCACGATCTCATTTTTCCCATTGGATTGAGGATCATAAAAGAGTTGTGAGCCAATTGAGTACCCAAACAAGAAAACAATTCAATCCAAAAATCACTAGTGAAAATTAGATCTCTATCATTTACAATAAACTTGGGAATTCCATGTAGTTGTTGAATTGTTTCCATGAGTAATGTGGCTACTATATTTGCTTTAAAAGGATGAGAAAGAGAGAGAAAATGGGCATACTTTGTGAGTTGATCCTCTACTGCCATGATGACATTCTTTCCTTTGAACTTTGATAAACCTGTAAAAATATCCACACAAACCTCTTCCCAACGTTGAATTGGTATGGCCAATGGTTGTAGGAGACTTGGGGTCTTGATTGTCTCTCCCTTATTCTGTTGGAAAACCACACATTCAACCACAAACTTTTGAACATCAATTTTAAGAAATTCCTAGAAAAAATATGTCTTGATCATGTGGTAAGTTTTCAAGAACCCTGAATGTTATCTTATAGGAGAAGTGTGCAATTCCAAAAGGGTCTTTTGTTTGAGTTGGGATTTCTTACATAAATATAGGTGATATTGATACCATAGTAAATCATGCTTCCACAAGAATTTATCTAATGCACTTGGGTCCTCTTGTAGTCATTGAATGATTTTGTAGACCTTCTGATCTTGCTTCCTTTCTATCCTTTCATCTTCCACCCAATCAAATTACTGAATGGAAATAGCACACTAAACCTTTTGTATTTTATTCTTTCCTTAAAAGTGCATTTTCCACCATGGTTTTCTTTCCTTTTTTGTAGATAATTTAAAAGGAATTACCTAGCATCTTTGTAACCTATTTTTTAATGCTTCTGAATATAATAATTGTTCCAAGAAGTACTTCAAACTATCATGATATGTTTTTATCTTCAAGTGTCTTCCTATTAGGTAAGGGTGTTATTTTTTAACTTCATGTAATATGACCAACATTTCCCTTTCATAAATGGGTTTGAGTAAGTTCTTTATTTTAAGCTGGCTACTTTCAAAGGCAAGGGGCCTTCCTTCTTCCATTAAAAATGCAACAATTCCATGTCCTACAGCATCACACTCCACAATAAAGTTTTTTTTGAAGTCGATTGTGGCCAGGATAGGAGTCGTACACATAACCTCCTTGCGCTTTCAAAATATTTGGTTTCTTCTTGAGTCCAAGAAAATGCCTTTATTTTTAAAAACATTGTTAGAGGTGTTTCTATTTTACCATAGTTCTTGACAAACTTGCAGTAATAGCCCATCAATTCTAAGAATCCTCCAAAATTATTCAAGGTTTTGGGAACTGGCCATTCCATCATAGATTTATTTTTTTCGAGGTCCACTTTGACACCTTCATGATACAATATGACCCAAATAATCCACTTCTTGAACCCCAAATGCACATTTGGAAGGATTTTCATATCATTGTTTCTCTTCCAATAGTTTCAAGACCATGTCAACATGTTGTAAATGCTCTTCCCAAGATTTTTTGTTGATTAGTATATCATCAAAAAATACTAACATTAATTTTATGACGAAGGGTTTGAAAACATAATTCATCAAGCTTTAAAATTTTGAAGGTGTATTAGAAAGGCCAAATGGCATCACCAAAAATTCATAATGACCTTCATGTGTTCTAAAGGTTGTTTTGTGGATGTCTTCTTGCATCATTCTAATTTGATGATACATGTTAGCACCCTGTAAATCTGCCCGGCTGTCAAAACAGATGACAGGGGAAATTGTTGCAACCAGCTTTAGAGTTGAGGCACTAGCCTGCTCAACTCAAAGAGGGCTCTCTCATGTCACTGGATATATCTATGGAAATCGGTGTCTAGATTTGGTTCGTTTAGAGGATTTTTAATAAAGTTGATGGTAAAGAAGGGGGGAACACTATGGCCTATGGGGTCAAAATTCTGAAAGTGAATGAAAACAATGCATCGGTCAATAGAACTCTCCAGAGGACAAAGTCTGAATAAGGCAATGAATCTGAGTTATTCTTGAAATAAAAATATGTGTAGGAAGATAAAGAAGACAAATAATTGTATCAGAGCATCGCTAAAATGAATTTTGAATAAGTTAAGAAGACAATCACATAGTTTAAATTGCTTAAGTTGAGAGTGTCACAGGACGAATTATGGGCCTTTAAACCATCCAATTTAAATAGAAGAGAATATGAATGAAATGAAAAGCCATAGTAAATACATACAATGAAAGGAAACAAAACTCATATCACCATCCATTAGAATCTTTTCATGAACATTTCAAAATTCTTTTGCATATGTATTCAATTCAATCCCAGAAATTTACAAAGTTTTCCTGTACAGAGGGCAGGTTCCTCCTTTCTCCCCCTATCTTTCTCCACTCATGAGGCCAAGCATATATAGAGAAATGTCGTGTGGAATTTAAAATGTTATGACTTCCTCATAATTCAAAAATATATACAAGTTACGAAAAGGAAGAACAGTTATACTATTTAAAGGGGTCGTTAGTAATTGATCTATCATATCAGGACTCCCTTTTCTTAAGCCAACATCTATCCAAAACTTTTTGAAATACACCAAAATTTCACTTGAGGATTCACCTTAGCTTGATGAATTCCTCTTCCAGGGTACTCCACCAATCGAGATTTTCTCTGACGCTCTCCATCATCGGGGTTTTGGCCTCTATCCTCCGCCTTTTTCTCCTCTTCTTCTTTGTGGCTGGGTGGCAGGTGTTGTCTGCATGTTCATTGATGACGAGATCCCTCATAACGGGGTTTAATTTTACTCCTGACTCTATCTTAGTTTCAGGTTCGGTATAAAATTTAGTCTCCAATATCTGCAAGACCCATCTTTCTTTCTTACTTATCGACCTGCTTGGTACATTAGTTAAGAACCCAGTCGCGCCAGACATCGTTTGATGAGTATTATCCATACCTTTCAAACTTTGCAGAGACCTTGATTTGGCCACCCTTTGAAATTACAGAACTCAGGAACACAGGTCGAGCTTGTTTTCCCTACGCATAAGATGGCAATTTCCTAGAATAAGATAAAATGATTTCATATCTGAGACTTGATGGTTTTTCTGTACTTTAATCACGAATTACTATCACAGTACGCCGATATGTCATGCTTAATCAATCAACTTTGAATGATGGGCCTCGATTTATCTATGTGATGGAGTCCTTTTGGTACGTCATCCAGGAGAGTGCCTAGACCGATGATATGAGGTGATCTGACCAACCGTCGTCCTCCCTGTGAGTTATTGATGTGACATTTTGAACCACGTGACATCAGGGCCATAGGAAAAGTAGTTTTTGGCAATCTGTTGTCTGCCTTGATGCGTGTGTAAGAGCGCCACGTGTTCCCCATCAAAACCATAATGGTTTTTCCCGGTCTGCCTTCACGACATTAAGTTCTATGCTATCCGTTGGTCTGATGCGAGCCTCAACCGTGGATCTAGGATTCTTCAAAATCAACAGTCCGCCGAGCTACTCCCTTACCGCCTCCGCTATATACATCGCGGGATATATCTGAGTGCCCTAAACTATCACGCCTCTATTGTGGTATAGCATCTCGTTGAAGCTCAGAAATGTTTAGATCCCGATATAAAAATTGTTAAGGTGATAACATTGGCTCCAACTAGGGATGTTATACTCCCAGCGAGGTAGCAAAGAACTTGTAGACCTGGTGCCTAATCCATGGGTTGTTCCCAAAACATGTGTGTACCCTACTCCTGCCAATATCTGTGCACTGCTTCCAACTGTGTGCGGGACGTCCGAGTACATTATTGAAAACTGACTGTACTTAGTACTAGAAAACTCAAACTGAAAAAATGCTTGACCGACAAGCTTATTTTCACATCCCTACCTACCCTAAAACTGTTGGGATGGATACTCAATCAAGTGATGCTAAAGTGCCAATGCAGCCAATCAAGTAATTGGTTTCTTGATTCTCCTTTGTCCACATTTTTCTTAAGCTGGTAGAAAAACGTAAAAGATGGCAGCTGAAAGAATAAATTGAAACCAAAATCTGATCTTATGAATGAAACAAATTCATCTTTGACTGAAGATTGTAGTAGGATGGCCACTAGATCTTGAAAACCATGAAAAAACATTTCTCCTTGATGAGCAAAAACCGAAAGGCAAGCCTCTTTCATCAATGTTAGTTGTTTTTGCTCTATTTCTTCTATTCTGAGAACATTTTCGAACGAAATGGCAACGACAGGTTTGTCTTATTTTCCATGTATATCAACAAAAATATGCATGCATTCTTGAACATCTTCAAATATGACAACCATATTATGTGCATCAAGGCTATCCTCTTGTTCATCAAACAACTCTGATTTGGTTTTATTAATTTTTTGTGAATTTGTTTGAATACAACCATTTTGACTTTCAAACGAATTACTTGAAATAAGTTCCTACTCATAATCTTCTAGCAATTGTGAAAATATAACAACACACACTATTTCATAGTCTAGAATGCTTATGGATGAATTTTCAAAACCCTGATTTTCAAATGACTCAGATAAAACCATTTCCCCCTCGCTATCTTTATGTATTTCTAATGGAAAATTGATATATACTGCTTCGTCTCTTTCCCGAAAATCTATGTCATTTGTTTTTTTTATTGTTGGAGACTTCCATAGATGCGATTTCAAAATCTTCATCTATGTCTATGTTGTTTAAAAATTGAATCACGACGTCATTCTCAAGGGAAGAGAAAATACTTTGAAAAACTTTTTCATGTTGAGAATCTATATTGATTTCGGAAGAGAGAAAATGACCTTGAACAATACTTTCTGGAGAAACTTCTTCTTCCTTTTCAGGCTGATAGTTGAACATAGACTGTGAATCTGAGCTGACATGACCCTTTATGTGATTGTTCATAATACTGTCATCACCACTCTGCTCATGCTCGAAGGATCCCTGAGCTGAGATTGTACAAATATTTTTCTTCAACAATTCAAAGGAAGAAAAACATAATGGTAGGGTTGTCCTACCTAATTCGAAACTGTCTTCGATTTTATCCTCAACATATGGCTACATTTTAGTGCAAGTAATAGGGTTTTCAGGCACACGAAAAGAGTGTTGTGATATCTTGTAATTCTTCTTCATTAATTTAGCGTGGTTTTTCATAAGCATAGCTTTAATCTCCTCGATGATGATCTTAGGATTTCCTTTCAACAATTTGAATGAAGAAAAGCATAAAGGTAAAGAATTCCCTTCAGCTAATTCAATACTTTCTTCTTTGTAACTATGATATGCAAGTTGAGTTGTTTCATTATACTGCTGGAAGAAAAATTTTGATAGGGGACATGCAGTTGGTTGTTCTGATTCATCATCACAGTCATCATCGTATTCATCATATATAGGTAAATTGGTCGTATATGCAATATCATCTAACAAGAACAACTCTGGGACATCAACATGTTCTTCAGCAAACTGATTTGCAATTCATTTTCTTGATTGTCTATGAATGAATACATAAAATCATAAGTCCCCTGCTTATCATGGGATGGATTAGAATTTAAATCAACATCCCTTCTCTCAACAAGTGGAATATAGTTCTTTGAAAAATCATTTCCATTGGAAATTTCGAGAGGACCTATGATATTGTCTACTCTATGCTCAAAATTCCAATCAACTATTTCCTGTTCACATTTTCTTTCATGCTCTTGAGCATTCAAATCCTCATTCTGGATCAGATTACATGCTTGGATGTTGTGTTGAATGTCCTAAGCATCACTAAACATTTTTTGTAAGGACTCAGGTCTTCTTTCCATCAGGAGGAAAAAAAAAATTGGATGAAGTGTACTTGCATAATGGAGCATGGTAGCAGCTTCAGAGGGTTGAATCTCTTCGGACAAATTATAATATATGCTAGAGAAATTTCTACTGAACACAGAAATGGCTTCATTGTTGTGTCTTTTCAAGGTATTAAACTCATTGAGTTTTTTCTCTAAGGATTTTTCTTTGCCCCAAAACTTTAAAAAGACCTTCTTCAATTCTACCCACGAGCTGATGGTCTTTGGATGTAAATGTTTGAACTAATGTTTGGTGTCTCCTTTCAAGGATTGAGAGAAAACTCTCATACACACATCATCATGGTCAATCTTGAATAAATATATAAAATTGTCAAACCCTTGAATGTGCTTTTCAGCCGAGATGATATATGATTCTTCATCGAACACAGGTAGGTACTCATAGTAATTTGGAGGTAAATCATGAAGGGCTTGGGGTAGCTTTAAGGGTATATACCTATGTTGGGCCTTAGGGTGTGTTGGACCAAGAACAGTGGGGGAAACATTGGTCTGACTCTCATGGGATTCATCAACTTGGTCACTGTCATTTTGTGGCCCAGGTGAAAACTTTTTATCAGAACCAGCAACAAGGTGAGGGTATGCACATGCAACATATAGAGGAGGAAATACAATTGCAAGTCTTTCCTGATCACTATTAAAGTAAAATAAGTAAAATAAAGTTCATTTAGCATATTCGAGGAAGGAGCAAAGGCAACCTAAAGTAAAAAGTAAAATGATTTGTAAGAGGTCCCATTTTGAGTACATGTTTTCCCTCATGATGCCTTTCCTCTCCCCTGTCAAGGGGTTTCATCTTTCAATGAAGCCTCTGTCTTATGCTTGGAGCATTGAGAGCAGAATCACCTCTTGGAAATTCAAGATTATTTTATCAGTGGATTCGCCTTCAAACCGATGTGGAGTCACCAGAGCAGGAATACAGCCAATGTGTGCCTAAGTGTCTGTCGCTCTCAGACCTTAGAACTCAACCATGTTGTTATTCCCAGGGAAAAATTTTCAATTTTGATCCCCGGCAACGGCGCCAGAATGTTAGCACCCTGTAAATATGCCCAGCTGTCAAAACAGATGATAGGGGTAACTGTTGCAACTAGCTTTAGAGTTGAGGCACTAGCCTGCTCAACCCAAAGAGGGCTCTCTCGTGTCACTGGGTATATCTATGGAAATTGGTGGCTAGATTTGGTTCGTTTAGAGGGTTTTTAAAAAATTTAGTGGTAAAGAAGGGGGGAACACTATGGGCTATGGGGTAAAAATTCTAAAAGTGAACTGAAACAATGCATCGGTCTATAGAACTCTCCAGAGGACAAAGGCTGAATAAGGCAATGAATCTGAGTTATTCTTGAAATAAAAAGATGTGTAGGAAGATAAAGAAGACAAATAATTGTATCAGAGCATTGCTAAAATGAATTCTGAATAAGTTAAGAAGACAAATTGCTTAATTCAAGAGCGTCATGGGATGAATTATGGGCCTTTAAACCATCCAATTTAAACAAAAGAGAATATGAATGAAATGACAGGCCATAGGAAATACATACGATGAAAGGAAACAAAACTCATATCACCATCCATTAGAATCTTTTCATGAGCAGTTCAAAATTCTTCTACATATGTATTCAATTCAATCCCAAAAATTTACAAAGTTTTCATGCACAGAGGGCAGGTTCCTCCTTTCTCCCCCTATCTTTCTCCACTCATGAGGCCAAGCATATATAGAGGAATGTCCTGTGGAATTTAAAACGTTCTGACTTCCTCATAATTCAAAAATAGATACAAGTTATGAAAAGGAAGAACAGTTATACTATTTAAAGGGGTCGTTAGTAACCGATCTGTCATATAAGGACTCCCTTTTCTTAAGCTGACATCTATCCAAAACTTTCTGAAATACACCAAAATTTCACTTGAGGATTCACCTTAGCTTGGCAATTTCCTCTTCCAGGGTACTCCACCAATCGAGATTTTCTCCAACACTCTCCATCATTAGGGTTTTGGCCTCTCTCCTCTGCCTTTTTCTCCTCTTCTTCTTTGCGGCTGGGTGGCAGGTGTTGTTCGCATGTTCATTGATGACGATATCCCTCATAACGGGGTTTAATTTTACTTCCGACTCTGTCTTAGTTTCAGGTTCGGTATGAAATTTAGTCGCCAATATCTGCAAGACCCATCTTTCTTTCTTACTTATCGACCTACTTGGTACATTAGTTGAGAACCCAGTATCACTAGACACCATTTGATGAGTATTATCCATACCTTTCAAAATTTGCAGAGACCTTGATTTGGCCACCCTTTGAAATTACAGAACTTAGGAACACAGGTCAAGCTTGTTTTCCTTACGCATAAGATGGCAATTTCCCAGAATAAGATAAAATGATTTCATATCTGAGACTTGATGGTTTTTTTGTACTTTAATCATGAATTACTGTCACAGTACATCGGTATGCCACGCTTCATCAATAAACTTTGAATGATGGGCCTCGAGTTAGTTATGTGACAGCATCCTTTTGGCACATCATCTAGGAGAGTGCATGGACCGATGATGTGAGGTGATCTAACCAACCGCTATCCTCCCCGTGAGTTATTGATGTGACATTTTGAACCACGTGACATCAGGGCCATAGGAAAAGTGGTTTTGGGCAATCCGTTGGCTACCCCGATGTGTGTGTAAGAGCGCCACGCATTCCCCATCAAAACCATAATGGTTTTTCCCGGTCTTCCTTTGCGACGTTAAGTTTTTTGCTATTCGTTGGTTTGATGCGGGCCTCGACCGTGGATCTGGGATTCTTCAAAATCAACGGTCTGTCGAGATACTCCCTTCCCGCCTCCACTATATACGTCGCGGGATATAGCTGAGCGCCCTAAACTATCATGCCTCTAATGTGGTATAGCATCTTGCTGAATCTCAGAAATTTTTAGATCCCGATATAAAAATTGTTAAAGTGATAACAATACCCATAATGGAGATCCAACTTAGTAAAGAAAATTTTAAATTATTGTCATTGATGTCAAAGGATTTACAACATTACAATACACACAAAATTTCCAAGATATAGCGGATGATTGGAAGATGTGTGGAACTGGTGCATGTACAAATGTGGAATGAGTGCATGTACGAGTCCCAAAGTTCTTATACCATCTATGTTTCTGAATCTTTCTACTGTGTCAGTTGGTAATTATTGGTAATTAGGGACATTTAAAGTTTGGGCTAGACTATTTGTTTTCATTTTTATTGCTAGTTTTTTATGTTTGTATAT